>JADBJO010000252.1:102500-107500 GCA_016801955.1 Conus betulinus | reverse complement strand
GCCAGGCACTTTCTGAGATATTCCATAAAAAAGAAAAAAACCGTTACGGTAAACTAAAACGTCGGGAATTATTTGTGACCCATAATGAACATACCTGCTAATTTTCACAAAGATCGGCCGAGTACTTTCTGAGATATTCCATGAAGAAGAAAAACTGTTACAGGCTGTTACAGCCGATAGTAACGGCTATAACGGTAAACTAAAACATCGGTCATCATCCGTGACCCATAATAAACATAGCTACAAATTTTGAGAAAGATCGGCCCAGTAGTTTTGTCTAAAGCGAGTGGAACACATTTTGACCTCAAACGGACGGACGGACGGACGCACACACACACACACACACACACACACACACACACACACACACACACACACACACACACACACACAGCATTTCTTCATTCCCCTTGTAAAGTACTCCCTGTTCTATAAGAACTGGGGATACAAAAAAAAAAAAAAAAAAAAAAGCCAGTAATGAGTACCTCTTAGGCCGAAATTCTGACCAGAAAGTTTGGTAGGTTAGGCATCAGCTACATCTCGTTCACGACCCCCTTGATCTCACTCTTTCCGTATTCATTAATAGCTATCTTTGTGTTCTTTAGTGATCTACTCATTTAGCTGTAATCCCTGCATCTTGTGGCCTCGTAGCCTAGCAGGTGTGGATGCAGCATTTCCATGGTAGGCAACAGCAACACCAACTCAGCAGCAGCAGCAGCAGCAGCAGCAGCAGCAACAACAACAACAAACAACAATAATAATAATATAATAATTATATTATAATAATATACTTCCAGTCCCGTTCTGCTCCTTGTCGCCTTCATCAACAGTAAATCCCAAGTGTACCACTTGTGTAGACGGCGCTCTGTGGGTTTTATCAGGAACCTTGACTACAGTCATAATGGATCCTTTGATCGTGACGGACTCACGTGCCGACAGCAGAAGCGGCTTTAGTGCGGCGCTGTGATAAATGCTCAGACTATTTTTCGTCGCTCTATCGGTGTACGTCAAGGCGACCATTTGTCTCCTCCACACTTTTCACTGCCTATTCATAGGCTGTAGAGAGAGAACATACAGTTTGCTAGCACTGACACGTGAAGCAAAAATAATTTGACTGAGAATGAGAAAGTTGGTGTTTGATGTTGAAAATGTCCACTTCTATGTGTTAATGATAGCCTAATTTGTGCAGAATGAGTAAAATAAAATCCAGAAAGCTACCGACGCCATGTCTAGTCGCTTTGATTATGGAATTTGAGAATGAATGTAACTATTTTCTGTAGGTAACAGGTTGTCTAACAATAACGGTTGTTTACATGCAATAGTTCAACTACTGAAGTTGCAGTTGAATTTAACTTCCCAGAACTGACTTTTACCGAAAACAACTTGAATAGAACACACATGCACGCACACGCACGTTCGCGCGGACGTGAGCGCGCGCGCACACACACACACACACACACACACACACACACACAACACACACGCACGTGTAGGATCAGTCCTCTCATTATAGTTCGCTTTGTTGTGAAAATGTGAAAGATCCTGTTCCGACTTGATGTCCAAGCCAAACTAATCAACAGGAGAGCAGTCCGCATGCTGCTGTACGCACTGGTTGGCACTCTCTTATTTCACAACCTATGATTTGCATGTGGCAAGTCTCCCTGACTCTCTCCTGTAGCCTACTGAATGGCGCACTCACTTGAGAATCGAGAGAACCTGACTCTGTGGTTCGATTCTTGCGATTTTTGTTTTGTTGTTTGTTTGTTTTTTTTTTGTTTGTTTGTTTTTTTTCTCAATCTTTCCATTAGTCCTCAAGAGGTGGTCTGGGTCTTTCGGATCAGACGAAACATTGGAGGTCTTCTATGCAGCATGTAGGCCTACTTCAAACGCACATATAAGAACACGGACACGGTCCCCGTCAAAATTCTGTAAAAAAAAAAAAAACATTCTGTTGGACGGGTAAAAAAGCAAGCAAGCAGGCAAGCAAGCAGGCAGGCAGGCAAGCAAACAAGCAAGCAAGGAAAATTCTTATACAGACAGAAACAAAAAGAGAGAGAGAGAGAGAGAGAGAGAGAGAGAGAGAGAGAGAGAGAGAGAGAGAGAGAGAGAGAGAGAGAGACCGCTACCGCTACATCGTTTTGTCTTCCTTCGTTTCGCCTTGGTTCAGTTCGTTTTATTCAGCATTTTTTCCGAACTGATTCATCTCGTTGTCCTTGCAGTTTCTGTGGATTCTGTTGTGTGTGTGCGCGCGCGCGCGCGTGTGTGTGTGTGTATGTGTGTGTGCGTGTGTGGCGCGCGCGTGCATGTGTGTGTGTGTGTGTGTGTGTGTGTGTGTGTGTGTGTGTGTGTGTGTGTGTGTGTATGCGCGCGCACGTAATTTTATGCTTTTGTCTGAAATTCTCCATACCCCAGCAGGGTTTTACAGGTTAATTAAATCATGAATCTTCTATGCACGCGTGCGTGTGTTTGATGGTGGTGGTGGTGGTGGGGGGGGGGGGGGGGGGGGGGGGGAGGGGGGGAGTTTTAAACGCCAGTTCAGTTGAATGTGTGTATTAATTAAGTCTTAAGATATAGAAACGTATTCATTCAAATGTTTAAAAAACAAACCTCCTGGCTGTGAAAACAACAACAACACACAAACAACAGCAACAACAGCAACAATAACAACAGCTACAGACAACTTATAAACCGTCGATACTCCATTAATGCAGGCCGGGTGAACAGGTTTAAACTATATGGCATACATACATATCTCTAATACCAGCGTTGTCTCCCATGCCAGAAAAGAAGCCTGCAACCGTTCCAGGCGCCACGCTGATTCTGTTTCCTGAAAGCTTTTCTTGCTTGTCGTCGAACAGGCACGAGCCTCATGACACGAAGCTTGGTGTCCACACTGGCGTCGTCTTCTTTCTCGAGTGTTTTAACGAATTTGAAAGTGTTTTCCGGTGTGTTGAACCCACCAACCCTTTTGAGCTGCGTTGCCAAGATGTTACAGCAACATCAGTCCTGATTCTCGCCATGGGCATGTTTCCAGGTGTTCCACAGCGGTCGGACGAACAGAGCAATGACGTAATCCAAGCAAAGATTCTGGAAAACAGTCGTTTGATGAAAGAAAAGAATCGGTCACCTTCAGATGCTGCTTGCATGTCCAGCCAAGCATCGTCTATCGATCGATACGAACACTAAAGGCTGCCTAGCGTGTGAAATATAGCACCCCCCCCCCCCCTTTTCTTTCATTTTTTTTCTGGCATAGTGCCGCAACAAAACAAATTGGAGTTAGGCCTATCGAACATATTGTTGCACACGACCCTACTCTCGTTTCCATAGATTTATTTCGTTGCGCTATACAGCTTCGAAACGCCATCCCAAACCTGAATTTTCCGCCACAGCGTCTGTCAGTCATGGAACAAGCGCCTGACTATCATTACACAAAGGAACTCCTCACACGGATAACCCGGAGAATGGCCTGTTCGAAATCAATCTGTATTCTAGAGTACATTTTTAAAATTCTATACTGTCTCAGCCTTTTTTAAGTTAAATATATTCGAACACCAGAAGAACAGGAAAAATATAGATAACCACGGTTTGATTAGTATGAAAGGAAATCTTAAATGTAGCACGGAACAGTGGATAGTGAATAACGAACAAGCAGAACGACCCTTGTTATTAAAATAAGACAATTCCATGCCCATAACTCCAAACAAAACGCTGCTTACAACACCAAATGGCCCACCACAAATGCCGACGCAGAGCACACAGAACAAACGAGGACACATCGCCGATCAGTCTGTTCTTCAGCTGGTGCAAACCCCCACTGCGTGAATCTGCCCTGCATGGTTATTTAAGAGCTTCAGTAGTCGCTGAAATGCTCGAGACTTGTCTGACAGAAATGCAAAAATTCATGGCGTTCGATGTGTATTGTAAACAAATCCTGAAACAGCCTGGGATAAGTGTGGGAGAAAATGAAAAAAGGACGATTCATAAATGTACTGACGAGGTACCTCGAGCACTGTTTGTTTGCAAACAGCAGAATTTTGTCCAAATCTCCGTAAACGATCTGAAGAAAGACTCGTCTGTCTGTAGTAGTTTTGCAATCTTCTGGCACAACAACTTCTTCTATATTTCTGAAGTTCTGGATCCTTTTTCCTTTTAATATGATTTAGTGACTTAATTGCAGACAAACTCAAATGGAGCTAATAAAAATTTGAAGCCAGAAAACTAGGTGCAATGGTTTGCTACGATCACGAAGAACGTTCGTTAACAATATGTACGGAAACGAGAGTAGGATCGTATGCAGCGATAAGTTCGGTAACTCTAACCTAACAACTCAAGGTCGTGCTTACTTGGTTCCTGCAAATAGAAACCCCACGTATCAATTAACTTTTCTTCTGGCAGGCAGCTTGAAATGTGTCAAAGGAGTTGCTGCGTTCAGGACGCTTTGAACGATTTTTTTTTTTACAGATGCAGGAATCAATGAATTCATGGTCTCGAAGTAATATGTTTCTTTCTTGAAAAAAATAATGCTACCTACTTTCAAACACACACAGAGAGAGAGAGAGAGAGAGAGAGAGAGAGAGAGAGGAGAGAGAGAGAGAGAGAGAGAGAGAGAGAGAGAGAGACTATATAGATACGGCATGTTATATACTGTGTGAAGATAATGTGTGTGGGGTATGAGATAGCGGTGATGTGCGTGTGTGTATAAACTGTGTGGATACGCCGTGTTAATATTCTATGCTGACATATCGTGTAGCAAACACTATATAAAGAGATTGTGGGGATATATTTTATGGATATACCTTGTGGATATACTGTGTGGAAATACCATATGGAAACACTGTGCGGACATACTGTAGGATATATCGGATGTGTGTGTAGATGTGCCATGTGAAAATATCTTTGATAGCGGGGGAGGGGGGTGAGGGGGGTGTAGGGGGGATAACTATAGGGATACTATTCCCATAGAAAAACCGTGTCGATATTACACCGAATGATCTCGGAAA
>JADBJO010000252.1:85000-90000 GCA_016801955.1 Conus betulinus | reverse complement strand
GTGCACGCGCGCTTCCGTGCCTGAATGCTTATGTGCTTTTGCGTGTGTGCGTTCGTGTGTGTGCGTTTATGCGTGTGGGTTTTTGTTGCTTCGTGTTGAGTTTGCCCTTTGTGTGTGTGTGTGTGTGTGTGTGTGTGTGTGGGTGGGTGGGTGTGGTTGCTCCCTTCTGCATGTTTTAAATTGTACCCCGTGCAGTGTTCACGAAATTGGAGGTGGGGGTGGGTGGGTGGGGGGGGGTGGGGGTTGGTCCTTTTCTTTTATTCCCAAATTCTTGTCGTGCGTTGTTCATGAAATGTCATGTGTGTAGTGTGTGTGGGGTGATGGTGGGAGGGGGGGGGAGGGGGGGGGGGGAGATGGGAAGAGGATGGAGTGGGGGGTGGGGGGGATGTGGCGTGTGCATCTGTTTCAGTGCTTGCTTTGTGACCTGTTGTTTTGATGCCTTTTTCTCAATATTGTGCAATGTTTATGGAAACTTTTATCTTTCCTGTATTGGGAAGCGCTCTGAGGATGAGTTTTTTTTTCTCTCATCAAAGAGCGCTATATATGCTCGATTTATTATTATTATTATTATTATTATTATCATTAATATCTTGTTGAACAGAACAGCAGCAATCCTGTTTCACCAGGCTGAACGCACCTGGGAGGAAAGTTTCAACAGCACACCGAGGTGATGAGGAGAGAGTGGTACTGAGGGCCTCTGACAGTGGCCAACGGCTGCTGTAGATGACTTACAGGCTTCTTTGAGGCGAGGGGAGCGACCTGGCCTTTCTAATACCCCAGTTTGCAAGCCACAGGAGATCAGTAGCGATCACTGCCTGAAGCACTTTTCAGCACGCGACGAGACGGCGGTATCGGAAATGAGATAGCATCCTAAATAGTCCACTAACCTCCTACTCTCTTCCTTGATGCCCGATGAGAAAGAGAGATGTTACAGGGAGTTGGGGTAGGAGGTTTAGGATGGGGTGAATGGCGGTAGAGTGGTGTGGAGAACATGGTTTGGGGGATGAGGATAGGGGATCAGGTGGGAGGAAGTAATTGTATAAAGGATTTTACTATGTTTCTGATGTGTGTGTGTGTGTGTGTGTGTGTGTGTGTGTGTGTGTGTGTGAGAGAGAGAGAGAGAGAGAGAGAGAGAGAGAGAGAGAGAGAGAGAGAGAGCACTAACCAGCTAGCCATCAAGTGATGGAGCAGTCACTGGAAACTGGAGAGAAATCTGGCCACCTCTGTTAGGTACGTCAACTCCAGATAAGCCATTGTATGCCAATTGGATTACAATTCAAATCATCAATGGCTTCAGCTTCCCTCCCTTTATGATGAGACAAAGTGAGAAAATTCAGCCCTGGAAAGACAGACTGATTCTATTGAAGTTACCCTGATTTGTAAATTTCAATCTTGTAAATACAAGTAAAGTTTTGAGTGTGAAATTGCACCTAACTGGTGTCGGTCTATTTGTTGTTTTTACATCATTGTATGTTTGAACCTATTTCTATTTCTATTTCTCAGAACGCAAGCTGTTTTAAATGTATAAATCTGAGGTTATAGACTCCTGAGATATTGTTGAGAATTTTTAACAGTCCTGAGAAAAAAAAATGAAAATCTATTTCGCCAAGAAAGAGAGAGGGTGGGGGTAAAGTCTGATATAACAACTGCTGTATAATTTTCATGGAGAAAAAACACTATGAAGCCTTCCCCCAGAGGACAACACCTGCCATTCCTACATGTCACAACCACATCAGAGAAATCTATCCAAGTTGTTTTCTTGAATCCTGTCATACTGCTCTTATCCATCTCCTTTCTTGGGACACCCAACACTGAACAAAATTTGCACTCTCTCACCATGTTCATTGCAATTCTTGTTTGTCTCGCTCTCACATCTTTCTCATTACTAACTTCCTTTGAAAGTCTGTAACTGTTCTGCCCACTTTATCATTCACATCTCTACATTAGACAATTTTACTCCATCAATGCGTTCTCTTCACTGACTCCTTGTCCAGCTAAAGATCGCTTGCAAAGTTGCTTCCCTCCATTGCAAGTTCATTGAATTCTTCTGTCCTCAACAGCTGACCAATCTGTTGCACCAGCATACCCCATAATGTGGACTTCGCTCTGTCTGGCACTCGTGTTTTCCTATCGATCTCTGTCCACACTCAAATCTTTGGTCAATGCTCATTGTGTTAAACCTCTTTCATTTAGAATACATTCCCACATCAACGTATGTACACTGCCTCTCTGCCCTCTTCAAAATCGAACTTCAAAAGTTGTCTCTTCCCTTAGTGACTTAGTAAGTTATGTATTGAATGCTTTATCATGTGCTTGCAAATTCAGGGTGTGCTTATTTACAATGTGCTTGGCTACTGGCGTTTGTGTAGCTTAATTTATTTGTAATCCTTCCATTATGAGAGTTGGGCTTTGGTGAAGAGAAAGAGAGTGACAACGCCGGTGGTGGTATGGTTGGATAAATTGCAAGCATTTTGTGTTTGGCATATGTTCTGTGTCTTGCCACTTGTTCTTGTTTATTTGTTGGTCGTTTGCATATTGGAAATGTATGCATTTTGATTAAGGGCATTGAATGTTCTTCATAATAGTAATGATGATGATGATGATGATGATGATTATGACAATGATACTTGTTCTTGCAGATTTGTCTTGTTTGATGTGAGTATATGTTAATTGTAAATTTCTATGACATGTATTTTGATTAGATGCATTAAGTATTCTTAATGATGATGATGATGATGATGATGATGGTGGTGGTGGTGGTGGTGGTGGTGGTGATGATGATGATGATGGTGATGATGATGATGATGATGATGATGATGATGACGATTTGATATGAAAATAAAATGATAATAATAATAATGATAATAATAACGATAATGATGATGATGATGATGATGATGATGATGATGATAATGATAATTGTTGTACATGTCTGTTTTTTGTATTGTTTGATGCTATGCATATGGATTGTAAACGTATAGTAAATGTGTAATAAATAGGCGTGCTGAATCTTCTTTAAGACAATAGAATTGACACTGAAAATAACAATAATAATGACTTGATTAACGTCAGTTGAAGTGTGTGAGTGTGCTTATCTCCTGCCATAAGGTTACCCTGCTCTAGCACAATTATTTTGTGTGGATCTACAACAACATTTTTTCACACAAAAGAGTTCATGCAGTTGCACACAGGATTTTGTTTTAGAGCCTCATCTGAAAAACTAACACACAGGTTTCCACCAAAAGTCTAGTGAAGAGAGAGAGAGAGAGAGAGAGAGAGAGAGAGAGAGAGAGAGAGAGAGAGAGAGAGAGAGGCAGAGATGGGGGTGTGTGTTAGAGAGACAGAGAGAGCCAGCCAGCCAGCCACAGACACAGACAGACAGACAGACAGATAGACAGACAGACAGACAGACAGACAGACAGAGATAGGCAGAGACAGACAGATGGGGAAGGTGACTGGGATACATGAAAGCAGAGAAAGTGGAAGAAAGAGGGTGTTTTGGGAGGTGGTGGTGGAGGATGTAGTTTTCATCAGCTGGGAATAGAGAAAGGTTTGTCTCCAATTTCTGGGTTCCCCATTTTCCCCTTAATGAGAAACTCTATGCCACTATGCCACTCTTGACTCAAGAGAGAGAGAGAGAGAGAGAGGAGCGAGAGAGAGAGAGAGAGAGAGAGAGAGAGAGAGAGAGAGAGAGGCCAATTTGGAGGGAGGAAGGTGGGCTTGGCAGGAGGTGAGAGATGCTATATCTTATGATGTTAAGGGAAGAGAAAGTTGGCCTCACTCCTGGTATTGTTACAGAATAGCAGCTCTCCTGTTTCACCAGGCTGAACAGGTCTAGGTGGAAAGTTTCAACAGCAACCTGAGCTGATGAAGAGAAAGCGGTACTGGGGGCCTTAGACCGTGGCTAATGGCTGCTGTAAATGACTTGTAGGCTTCTTTTAGGCGAGGGGAGCGACCTGGCCTTTCTAATACCCCAGTTTGCAAGCCACAGGAGATCAGTAGCGATCACTGCCTGAAGCACTTTTCAGCACGCGACGAGACGGCGGTATCGGAAATGAGAGATAGCATCCTAAATAGTCCACTAACCTCCTACTCTCTTCCTTGATGCCCGATGAGAAAGAGAGATGTGACAGGGAGTTGGGGGACGAAGGGATAGGGTGGGGGCTAGAGGAAGAGTGGTATGGGGAGTGGTGTTTGGTTGGGCGGAGGCAAGGGAGGGAGGGAGGGAGGGAGGGATGGGAGGCAGAAAAGAGGAAGTAATTGTATAAAGAGAACTTACCATGTTATCCAAGACAAAGGCTTTGAAGTTGTGTGTGTGTGTGTGTGTGTGTGTGTGTGTGTGTGTGTGTGTGTGTGTGTGTACATGTGTGGTGCTTGCGCTACGTCTACCATACACATAATTATGAATCTATAAGGACTTGCAGGCTGATCTGTATATGTTGTCAAACCACTCATTCCCCCTTCCCTACAGTCCCACCCTCCTCCCATTCTTGTTGTTCACAATATTGCAAAATGTTTTCTCTTGCGTTCGGAAAGGTTCAGTATGTTTGAGCGTTCAATATTGAAACAAAGGTCTTGGACAATTTGCTTGTCCCCCCTGCCCAAAGTATTTCCGAACATCGTCAATCATGGGTACATAGTCCTATAAATTATCTGCGACTCAACCTGACTTCATTCAGATCGCGGGACCGGGAACAACTTGTGCTTAATATCCCCAAGATCACTGGACGTAAGTGTCACTATCCACTCCCATGGAGATGGAAGGACTCGTGAGATAATGATTTTCTCTCTTTGTTCAATGTATATCACGATATTATATATATAGTATATATATATATATATATATATATATAATGCTGAACAATTAAGTAGTGGGGGGGGAAAACAAGTGCAGGTTAACAATTTCTTCCATCATAGTAATGACTTGGCAAAGATTTAAAATTGAGGGGAAAAAAAATTTGAAGATGAAGTAAATGGGAAAATGTATATCATAAATATGA
>JADBJO010000252.1:75000-82500 GCA_016801955.1 Conus betulinus | reverse complement strand
CTCTCTCCTCCCCCCCTTCTCTCTTTCTCGTTAACCAAGCACGACTCTTCTGTCTGTCTCTGTTTGTCCGTCTGTCTAGTTAACCTAGTATGTCTCTGTCTCCGTCTGTTTGTCTGCCTGCCTGCCTGCCTGCCTGCCTGTCTGTCTGTCTGTCTGTCTCTCTCTCTCTCTCTCTCTCTCTGAGGCGAGAAGGGAGCTGAAAGAGATAGGGCGTGTGGGCGTTTGAAAGGGTGGATAGCTGATGAATGGACAGTCGAAGACAGATACGGGAGGGGACGGGGTGGAAGTGGTGAATGGCGAAAGGAGTGAGAGAAACAGGGAAGAAGAAAGGGGGCTGGAGAGAAGGGTAGGTGGTAGCGAAGGGAAGAGGGGCAGGGTGGTGGTGGGGGTGGAGGCGGAAAAAGGGGGGGGGGGGGGGGGGGTAATAGTGTGCAGCAAGGTCGGCGACCAGGCCAATCAACGTGTCGTGTTTCAGTCATGACCTTGATGGGGATGGACGCTGGTCTGTGTCCCGGTGCGTCGGGAACAAATACCTCTCCCCGCATAGAATGTCTCCCTGGACACTATCAGTTACCTTTAGCACTAAAGCGCTCCTCACGAGATGCATACGGCAGTTATTTGACGGTGGCGTATTGAGCTGGTACTCCCAGGGGAACGCTCCCGTGGAGGTTCTATCGTGTTGCGTTCAGTGGCCATTACACAATGGCATCTGCCAGGGAGCAGTTATGTCCCTTGACGTCTTAATGGAATGCCCCGTGCGTGCCTGCGCTACATGTGAACACAGCGCCGGCTTCCAAAGGTGGTGCAGTGTTGCTCCCAGCTGGTTTATTCGGCAGCTGAAGACAGTACTTCTCTGGGTTCCACTCGCACCTTCAAGTGTATTTTTCTTCTTGGAACTAAAGCGTTTTTTTTTTTTGGCTTGATGTGTTCACATTACGCTACAGAGGAAGGGGTTGGGGGTTGAACTAAGGGAGGGGGTATTGTCAAACGGTTAGTGCGTTCGTCTGCTGATTCATTTCAGGAAAACTTATGGCGGCGGACTATCCGTGAGACCAACGATCATCTGTATCTGCATTAAATTGGGTTAAAGTGCAAGGTAACTTTTCCTTCTCTCTCTCTCTCGGAGGCACACAGTTCGGTCACAATTTTCAATGATTTCATTGGTTGACATCTGACGAAGTGAGTTATTATTATTACAATTATTAGTACTCATTTAGCGCGCATCCTCGATTAGTAACCAAGCTCAAAGCGCTTTACAAATCTCGCTTTCGTTTACACAATGGGCTGCCTACCTGGGTAGAGTCGACTTAACGCTGCATGCTGGAGCCACATTCAGTTGTTTCACATTTCATTCAGTCTTATACCCGTCGCTCAGTTTTCAGCTACTCTTTCATGTTTTTTTTTTCTACGCAGGATGCATGCTTCATGAATACATGTCGACCTTACCAACTGGTTTTCTCTGCTAAAAGTGATCACGGGATTTTCTCGTGTGTGCAAGATGTTACGTGTACGTTTACACACAGAACATCGAGTTCGTAATCTAATTTGGACTTTTGGGGAAATGGAGTGAAAAAAATCTTAAGTTAACTCTGAGGAAAACACTCCCCAGTACCGGGATAGCCCCAGCCAAGATTCCATCCTTAAACACCTTGAGATCGCCAGTATCACGAGTCCTGCGCTCTATCAGCTGACCTATTCTGGCTCCCGATTCCGAACTAACACACATTTTTACCTGGAAGCAAGAAATCCATGAACACACACACATTTCTCTCTCTCTCTCTCTCTCTCTCTCTCTCTCTCTCTCTCTCTATATATATATATATATATATATATATATAAGTAGGGAGGGGGTTGGTGGGGAGAAACCAGTACAAGCTGTTTTCTCCATCATTACAATGACTTCGCAAAAACCAGTACAGGCTAATTCCTCCATGACTTGGCAAAACTATTTGAAAATGAGAGGGGACGGCAAGAAAAAAAAAAAGAAGAGGTAAAAACAAAAAAAAAAAAAACCCACTAAAAACCACAGGATACGAGGGTGTTAAATGTGATTGTGAAATCCTTCTCTAGCAACATATGGGAACTGTCCTGCAATCAGCGCCATTCACATTGCCAGCTCAGTGGCCTTTCGTTTACTGAATTGAACTCGTCAATGACACACGGCTAAGTGTGACCTTGGCATCAAATGGAAATATACCACAGTCTCTAATTCTGTGGCATTCTCATCATCAAGCGTTCAAAAGTAGAATCCAACGGCAGCTCTAAACAGCCAGTGAAGGGTGGAAAAGTAAAACAAGAAGGAAGCGCTGTAAGGAATAAGTTGTTGAAAAACCAGAATCATTATGTGAAGAATATTAATTGTGGGGTGATGTCTTCAGGCCTATACTTGAGGATCTCTTTAAGGATATAAGGGAGGTCAAAAGGTGTTAACAGTCAGAGTTGTCAGCCGTACTGTTTAAAAACCCAAAGCATTGTCACGCTACATACAGTCATGAGATCTGACTCTTGTGCACTTCCCATGATGGAAAAGCTAAGCTGCGCGTTTCCAAGGAACCAGTGTCTGTCCTAACACCCAACCACCGCCGCGGCCGCCGCCGTGGCCACCATAAGAAACGGGTGTGATAAATGCCATGTTGACTCAAACAGATACCACCACCACCCACACGCCATGGCGATAGAGCTCTCCTGGTGAGCGACCTCCTCGTGGCCTGTCATTGTCTTCCTGCGAATGATCGATTCGGGCGAATGATCTCCATTCTCCACTTTGGGGCCAGCGAGCGCCCGTGAATGAAGTCTTTCTTGTCTGCCTCCCACGCACCGTCAGTCACACTGAGCTGTCGTTTTCCACAGCTGAAGCAATGACCGTGTGGAGTGGGGTCCATCCTGGTGAAGGACTGTTGTGTGCTTGGGCTGATCACTGGGAGGACGAAGCGACAGGAGAAACTTTACTTACAGCTTTTTTTTTTTTTTTTAATCAAACCTGTCAGACATCGTTTTTGTTTGTTGTCTCAGGCACTTGCTTTAGGATATGGTGGGTGGGTAAGGGGGGGGGGGGGGGGGGGGGGGGGAGGAAGGAGGAGGGGAGGGCTTTTTTATCAAACCTGTCAGACATCATTTTTGTTTGTTGTCTCAGGCTCTGCTTTCGGATATGGTGGGGGGGGGGGGGGGGGGGAGGGGGGAGGGGGAGGGAGGGTGAGGGAGGAGAGAGGAGAAACTTTACTTACAGCTTTTTTATCAAACCTGTCAGACATCGTTTTTGTTTGTTGTCTCAGGCTCTTGCTTTGGGATATGGTGGGTAAGGGGGGAGGGGAGGGAGGGTGAGGGAGGAGGAGAGAGGAGAAACTTTACTTACAGCTTTTTTATCAAACCTGTCAGACATCATTTTTGTTTGTTGTCTCAGGCTCTTGCTTTGGGATATGGTGGGTAAGGGGGGAGGGGGAGGGGGAGGGTGAGGGAGGAGGAAGAAGAGAGAAACTTTACTTACAGCTTTTTTATCAAACCTGTCAGACATCGTTTTTGTTGTCTCAGGCTCTTGCTTTGGGATATGGTGGGTAAGGGGGGAGAGGGGAGGGGGGTGGGGAGGGAAGGAGGAGAGGAGAAAACTTTACTTACAGCTTTTTATCAAACCTGTCAGACATCATTTTTGTTTGTTGTCTCAGGCTCTTGCTTTGGGATATGGTGGGGTAGGGGATGGGGAGGGGGGGGGGGGGGGGGGGAGGAGAGGAGAAGTTATGGTCTTCTTGTGCTCGTTTTCCCATAACTGTTTGATAGAGATGACATTTAATTGATAATCTTATTAAAAATGCTAACTAAAAGTCAAATGGCTACAGACTTGGTTGATTGCTGAACCATTCTTCATATTCTATTTAAAACGCTTTTTGACGTTCCACGATCTCCCTCCCCCCTCCCCCCCCTCCCCCCACTCCCTTATGTAAGGTCAATATACCAGAGTTTTTGCTAACAGAATTAGCCGTCAATGAGCGGTATGGAAATGGAGCGGAAGATGTCTGTGACGGTAGTTATGCACGCCGCCGCCTGATCTAACCCCCTACCGGTGTGCAAAAACGCCGAGTCAGCGCTTTGCAGGCCTGTCAGGGGGACGCAATCTGATCTTGATTGTGTGTGCGAAAGACGAGCCAGCAGACCATGAGAGAGCATGAACAGCGAACAGAGCTGCCTACCAATCAGATGACGTTCCAGTTGTGGATGCTTGGAAAAACAGAACACGGCGGTACATTATACCAAAGCTTTCGTTAAGGACCTCTAGCCTCAAAAGACGTGGCTCTCGTCAGTGTGGAACATGAAAAGGTCTATAAAGAAACTGAATCAAGGCACGATTGTTTAAACCTTGTCTTTTTTCCCTGTAGTCTCAATGTGTCGGGCTACATCATTCGTTACCCAGTCCTCTGTCAACTGCCCCTGCGATTGGTCGAAAGAAACAGCTTCTTTCATCTGCTCAAAGTTGCAGGTAATGAATAAAGATCACTCGAATAGAAATGTGTCTGGCCTGAGAATGGAAAATATTAAAGAGCGAGGGTGCAGTTCACCTTCACTGAGATTGTTGCATAAGATTGCATCATTTTTTGCTTCTTTAGATCGAAAGTATGGAAGGCATGTTATGGTACATTCCACCGCCCACCCAACTTCCCCTCCCTCTGCCCTTCGCTTTTTTTTTTTTCCCTTCAAATAGAAAGTTAGAAGATGAGAGTCCCCCCTCTTCCCTACCCGCCCACCCACCCTACCCTCTGACCTTTGTCTTTTTTTTAATACAGAAAGTAAGATGGATGTCCCCCCTCTTCCCTCACCCCACCCCACCCCATCCCCCCCATCCCCTACTTCCCGCTTCCGCAAAACGTTTGAAAAATGACAGCCGACCTCCCCCATCCCCCCCCCCCCCCCCTCCCTCTCCTCCCCTCTGGCCCTTCCCGCTTTTACACGTGTTTGCAAGATAAGAGTCCAACCTCATCCCCATCCACCCACCTACTCCAACCCTAAACCCGCCTTAATTCTATGCCTGGGTAAAGATTGGGTGTTTTGTTTTGATTTGTTTCGTTTTGTTTTGGTCAAAAGACTTTTCCATTTAGGAACGCATTCAGCTCATGTTTATGTAAGAACTCAGCAGCGAGAGTTGTCCCTTGCCCAAACTAGGAAGGCAAGGCAAGGCCGCTCTGATAGGTCAACAGACACATGAAAGGTTTTAGATTCAAGCCCCATAGTCCCATGGCGGTAGAGGCATAGAACTTGTTTGTGGTTCACTGTGGCTAGGACTTGGCGTTACGTACGGCGCCCACCTCTCCCCTAGGGACTTGTTATCGAATGGTGGGAGCATTCGGTTATGGAATCGAGTGCGAATACTTGTGGGCTTTTTTTTTTTCTTTAAAGTTTTCTCTCCCCAATTTGGAAATCCTCTCTGTCCATCCAGCAGTAAATGGGTAACGTAATTCACTTCAGGGGGAGATGAAAGCGGAGGAATAATAACATACACAGCTTAAAAAAAAATGTGTGGTGGTGCACGATGTCCACGTGCTCTCCTTGGGGAGCACAGGTCGAATTTCACACAAGAGTAATATGTTTAGACGATGAAACCATACAATACAATGCAAAGACTTGCTTTCTGTTAAATCACTGCACATTGGCATCAAACCCAGTCCACTGCGTTTCTTCTTCTTCTTCTTCTTCTTTTCTTCTTCTTCTTCTTTGTCTTTTCTTTTCTTCTTCTTGTTCTTCTACGGCTCCTCCTCCGCTTCTCTTTTTCTTTTTCTACTTCGTCTTCTTCTCCTCGTCCTCCTTCTCCTGTTCCTGTTCCTCCTCCTCCTCCTCCTGTTCCTCCTCCTCCTCCTGTTCCTCCTCCTCCTCCTCCTCTTCGTCTTCCCTCCTCCTCCCCCTTCTCCTTCTTCAGCTAAAACTCCAAGGATGTTGACCCTGAAGAAAACATCTCTCTCCTGGCTATCTTAGGAGAGAATCCAAGACCTCTGGTTCAGGAAAAAACAACCGAACACACACAACAAACACCAAAAACAAATACAAAAACAAAGCTTTTTCTATCAGTTCAAACAGGTTCAGTCCACAACGCGAACGCAGCCCCTCGTGTCCTGCACTATGACCACGACAATGGAGCCAAAGCCCACGGAGGAGCAACAATGAATAAATCATCTGTATCTCCTCTGCCAGTTCCCTCCATTCTGGCCAGGGTCCGTTTCCTTTCCTCCATAGGTTTCGCCATGATTGATCACTGGAGCCAGAGGCTACAGATCTGAAGTGCCATCGATATTTTCGCATGGATGTCGTCTTCCTTGGTATGACGCGCAAAACTGAAATGAATCATAGAACCTACATTTTTTTTTTTTTTTTTTGTTCCGAGTGCGTGCAGTTTTCACGTCTGTGCATGAGAGACACGGCAGGAAGACGTCTACTTCATTATCGTACACCCCCTCCATCCTACCCCCACCCCTCCCCATCTTCAGTCCATATTCATTCTTGATGATTTCAGTATAGCTGAAGAGATCCTGTGTGTGTGTGTGTGTGTGTGTGTGTGTGTGTGTGTGTAAACCCTTTCTATGAAAGATAAGCGGTGTGCAGTTGTACTCATATTCTGTTGAATTTGTAAATTGACACTTCTTTTGAACATTGCATGAAAACACACTGAAAAGGATATCTCCCTCATCATCTGTCCCCCCCCCCCCCCCCCCCCCCCCCGCCCCCCACTCGCGTCCTTATATATACATGTACTTTGTCCTTGTCGTTGTTGTTGTTGTTGTTGTTGTTGTTGTTGTAAACTGAATACCATTTTTTCAAACATTAGAAAGTCGGAAGCATTGCGTCTGACTTGTCATTGCTTCATTCCATTGTTCTGTTCGTCTGATTCTTATTCTTTTTCTTTGAACACACACACACACACACACACACACACACACACACACACACACACAACACACACACACACACACACACACACACACACACACACACACACACACACACACACACACGTGCGCGCGCGCGCGCGCGCGCGCACACACACACACACACCATTTTTGTACCTTACTTGTTTTATAATCGTTATTATTATCATTATCTTTTTTCTTTGCATACCATTTCCGCCCTCCGCCCATCCATCTCGCCTCCCTCTCCTCTTTCCCAATAATCACTGCAACGTCGTCTTTTTCGCAGCGGATGTCATCACTATACAAAAATTCAGAACAACAACAATAACAACGACAACGACGACGACGACAGCAGCAGCAGCAACAACAAAATATAGCCGTGTCCCTTACCATCTTTTGCAGAAAACCCAAGGCTGCTTTACCGTAACGTCTGTACAGATTTCGCCAACAAGAATCAGGGTATTTGGAGAAAAGGGAAGTTGGCAAATCGCGAGAAATTGAGAGAGAAGGGCGAGGAAAGGGGCAAGGTGGACGGACAAACGGAAGATGGAGGTGGGGTGAGGAGGGGGTGGGCGGTATGGGGGTTAAAAGGAAGAAAGTCTTCCTGTAAATATTT
>JADBJO010000252.1:47500-70000 GCA_016801955.1 Conus betulinus | reverse complement strand
AGTCACTGGAAGTGTCCAATCCTCTACAAGTCACTGGAAGTGTCCAATCCTCTACAAGTCACTGAAAGTCCAATCCTCTACAAGTCACTGGGGGGTGTCCCAATCCTCTACAAGTCACTGGGAGTGTCCAATACTCTACAAGTCACTGGAAGTGTCCAATCCTCTACAAGTCACTTGAGGTGTCCAATCCTCTACAAGTCACTGGGGGTGTCCAATCCTCTACAAGTCACTGGGAGTGTCCAATCCTCTACAAGTCACTGGAAGTGTCCAATCCTCTACAAGTCACTGGAAGTGTCCAATCCTCTACAAGTCACTGGGGGTGTCCAATCCTCTACAAGTCACTGGGGGTGTGTCCAATCCTCTACAAGTCACTGGAAGTGTCCAATCCTCTACAAGTCACTGGAAGTGTCCAATCCTCTACAAGTCACTGAAAGTGTCCAATCCTCTACAAGTCACTGGGGGTGTGTCCAATCCTCTACAAGTCACTGGGGGTGTCCAATACTCTACAAGTCACTTGAGGTGTCCAATACTCTACAAGTCACTGAAAGTGTCCAATCCTCTACAAGTCACTGGGGTGTGTCCAATCCTCTACAAGTCACTGGGGGTGTCCAATACTCTACAAGTCACTTGAGGTGTCCAATACTCTACAAGTCACTGAAAGTGTCCAATCCTCTACAAGTCACTGGGGGTGTGTCCAATCCTCTACAAGTCACTGGGAGTGTCCAATCCTCTACAAGTCACTGGAGGTGTCCAATACTCTACAAGTCACTGGAGGTGTGCAATACTCTACAAGTCACTGGGGGGTGTGTCCAATACTCTACAAGTCACTGGAGGTGTGTCCATACTCTACAAGTCACTGGAGGTGTCAATACTCTACAAGTCACTGGAGGTGTGCAATACTCTACAAGTCACTTGAGGTGTGCAATACTCTACAAGTCACTGGAGGTGTGCAATACTCTACAAGTCACTGGGAGTGTCCAATACTCTACAAGTCACTGGGGGTGTGCAATACTCTACAAGTCACTGGGAGTGTCCAATACTCTACAAGTCACCGGAAGTGTCCAATCCTCTACAAGTCACTGGAGGTGTCCAATACTCTACAAGTCACTGGAAGTGTCCAATCCTCTACAAGTCACTGGAGGTGTGCAATACTTTATAAGTCACTGGAAGTGTCCAATCCTCTACAAGTCTCTGGGAGTGTCCAATACTCTACAAGTCACTGGAGGTGTGCAATACTTTATAAGTCACTGGAGGTGTGCAATCCTCTACAAGTCACTGGGAGTGTCCAATACTCTACAAGTCACTGGGAGTGTCCAATACTCTACAAGTCACTGGGAGTGTCCAATACTCTACAAGTCACTGGGGGTGTCCAATACTCTACAAGTCACTGGGAGTGTCCAATACTCTACACAAGTCACTGGGGGTGTCCAATACTCTACAAGTCACTGGAGGTGTCCAATACTCTACAAGTCACTGGAGGTGTCCAATCCTCTACAAGTCACTGGGAGTGTCCAATACTCTACAAGTCACTGGAGGAGGTGTGCAATACTTTATAAGTCACTGGAAGTGTCCAATCCTCTACAAGTCACTGGGAGTGTCCAATACTCTACAAGTCACTGGGAGTGTCCAATACTCTACAAGTCACTGGAGGTGTGCAATACTTTATAAGTCACTGGAGGTGTCCAATACTCTACAAGTCACTGGGAGTGTCCAATACTCTACAAGTCACTGGAGTGTCCAATACTCTACAAGTCACTGGAGGTGTGCAATACTTTATAAGTCACTGGAAGTGTCCAATACTCTACAAGTCACTGGAGGTGTCCAATACTCTACATGTCACTGAAGGTGTCCAATACTCTACAAGTCACTGGGAGTGTCCAATACTCTACAAGTCACTGGAGGTGTGCAATACTCTACAAGTCACTGGAGGTGTGTCCAGTACTCTACAAGTCACTGGAGGTGTGCAATACTCTACAAGTCACTGGAGGTGTGCAATACTCTACAAGTCACTGGAATGTCCAATACTCTACAAGTCACTGGAGGTGTCCACTACTCTGCAAGTCACCGGAAGTATCCAATACTCTACAAGTCACTGGAGGTGTGCAATACTCTTCAAGTCACTGGAGGTGTCCAATACTCTACAAGTCACTGGAGGTGTGCAATACTCTACAAGTCACTGGAGGTGTGCAATACTCTGCAAGTCACTGGAAGTGTTCAATACTCTACAAGTCACTGGAAGTGTCCAATACTCTACAAGTCACTGGAGGTGTGCAATACTCTACAAGTCACTGGAGGTGTGCAATACTCTACAAGTCACTGGAGGTGTCAAATACTCTACAAGTCACTGGAGGTGTGTGTGTGTCCAGTACTCTACAAGTCACTGAGGTGTGCAATACTCTACAAGTCACTGGAGGTGTCCAATACTCTACAAGTCACTGGAGGTGTGTGTCCAGTACTCCACAAGTCACTGGAGGTGTGCAATACTCTACAAGTCACTGGAGGTGTGCAATACTCTACAAGTCACTGGAGGTGATCGACACTCTGCAAGTCACTGGGGGTGTCCGTCCTCCAGTATTGATGTAGGAGCTGAACACTGAAGCAGATCTCGAGCAAACAATCCAAAAGAGTTAAATGTGGAACAGGATAAACCAGATCTCGAGCAAACAATCCGAAAGAGTTAAATGTGGAACAGGATAAACCAGATCTCGAGCAAACAATCCGAAAGAGTTAAATGTGGAACAGGATAAACCTCTCGCCTTGCGTCCAACTGTTGGAATTCCGTTCGCTCACGCAGATCATCAATAACTTCCGTCCCCTCATGCCATGAGAGAACTGTTCAACTGGCTGGGCTGCCCTTTGAGGTTACCACGTGTGCCACCTTGTTGTTGTTGTCCACTCTCCAGCGAGATCGGCCGTTGTTTCTACATGTGCGCGAAACCACCCCGTGTGTGCTCCAAAGTTGATTGACACTATCAGCAGCGAAGTGTGGCTAACTGACCGTTAACCCATGGACGGGAGGCAGACAGAGAGCAAGTAAGAACAACAAGAAGTGACGAGTGCCTTCAGCATGCACAATGAAACTATCATTTCGCGAAGAGCGAAGATACTTGTCCTCCTCCCTATATATCTCTGTTTAGACGGATTCTCTGCATTTCACACAGAGGACCATATGGTTTAAACAAATCTTTAATAATCAGGTACGTAGTATGTTAACACACATACAAAGTGAGCAGCAACAAGCTGAACGCTTATAGTGTGCTCTGCAAAAATGACAATACACAACTAATTTACCTGGCGGCTACAGTAACACAAATATTACATCATTTATATGAAAACAATTGACAGTTTGAAGTTTATAAATCGCATGAAGAATACAAAAAGAGAACACCCCCGCCCCCCCCCCTTCCCGAAATAGAAAAAAATAAACTAAAATAAAGAAATAAAGAAACAGAGACCATATGACAAAATGACTATGATAGGCAGCTGCCAGTCAGCATATGTGCGGTTAGACAAGAACGATTGTAATGTGATGGAAGAATAACTGACGACATAAATTCCATTTTGATGATAACACGATCAGTCATTTTGTCTAGGACTTTCTTTCAAGGTCATTATGTCAAGAATTCGGCATAAACATTTTTTTTTGTTTCAATTCTGAATGAAAAACGGTTTGATGGAAGCGTCGCCAAGGATTTTAGAAACGCAGAGCGTTGTGGTATGAGCTTGACTGAAGTTCAAGGTCACGAAAGGGATGACTTAGTCTGTACCCGTAGACGGCGATTACTTGCGCAAGTTCTGGACCAATTTTCAACCAGTTTGCCTTCGCATATGTCAACAATGACGACGAATACGAAAACAACGACTACAGCACCATTACTTGCACCATACTGAAAAACAATTGAACAAGCACAGAGAACAAGAACGCGGACAGACAGACAGACAGACAGACAGGCAGGTAGGCAGACAGACAGACAGACAGACAGACAGACAGACACACACACACACACACACACACACACACACACACACACACACACACGCACGCACGCACGCACGCACGCACACACACACACACACACACACACACACACACACACACACACACACACACACTGACTGACTGACTGACCTATGTCGTAAAGCGTGCTGTTGATGCACCCAGCGCAGAAGGTCTCCACCACGGTGAAGATGTTGTAGGGAGTCCAGGTAATGAGGAAGGCCAGCAAGATGGCCGTCAGGGTCCGAGCCGCCTTCTGGTCCTGCTTCCGCTCCTGCCGTCGTAACCCGATCTTGGACCTCGCTCGCTGTTTGCGCATGCGCACTGCTATGTTGGCGGCCATCTTGGCTTGCTGGGCTGCCTTTTGGCGTCGCTGCTTTGAGTTCTGCGAGCCAACGCTGGCGTGCCGGTGGGCGGCCTGACGGGAACTGCTGAGGAACTGCGGTCCTTGAATGAAGTGTTGAGGACCTGAGGACGGTCTGGTTGGGTTCCTTGCGGACGATGGGCGTGTTGGTGGTTGCTGTACAGTGGTGTCTGGGAATGGCTGGGTCTGGTGAGGGGTATGCTGTCCCCGCTCTCTGGGTCCTTTTGGACGAGGTCCGGTCGAGGTCATCAAAACTGTCGGCATCGATGTCGGAAGTCACTCTGATGGAGGGCTTGCCGGCGCTCTCGCTGATCTGATTGGTTAAGCTGCCTGTGTGATTGAGTGGTGTCTGGTATGCCTCGGGGCCGTCACAAAGATCGATCATGACCGTGTACATTTCCTGGTTTGTCTTTTCTCTCGTCAACGTTTCCTTCTCTTGTTCCTCTTCGGCTGGTTCGCCGAGTCTCTCCATCTCATAGACTTCACTTCCTGGTTTTTGCTTCCAAACCTCTTCGTCCTCCTCGTTGCCTTCAGGGTCTTCGACATCCTTTCTGATTCTTTGATCTGGTTGCAGCAGTGGGGTGCTAACAGTGGCACGATTTGGGTCAGAAATGACCGGGGTCAGATCTGAACCACAGCGCCCTGCAGACTGGACGCGAGAGGAATGAGATCTGAGTGCGGAACAGGGAAACAAAATGGAGGAGGAGAAGGAAGAGTCTGCGGGCAGGAGGGGCACCGAGGAGTGGCAGTTGTTCAGGACTGCCTTGTCCACGTTAGCCAGCCGAGTGTTCTCCTGCACACAGAGAGTCCTGAAGGAAGAAATCGACCCGTCCATTCTGTGCACAGAGCTGGTCACTGCCGCGAGCGACTCGGATTTGGGAAATGCTGGAGAAGCTGAAGGCGGGTCACTGCTGCTGGATTCTTCGATAAAATCCGAGTCCCTGTCGATTTTAAAACAGGATAACAACCGACTTTTACAAGACCCGACCGCTTCATACTGGCACTGAAAACTTCGAAGTCCTCCAGTTCCAGTGAGGACTGTTTTCGTTTTTCACTGATGCTGGAACAGACAGAGTCACCAACGTCACACGAAAATGTGTTGGACTCCTGCTACCTCCCAGACTGTGACAGTCCCCCCGCACCCATTCCTTGCAGTTGAGACAAGTCCTTCTGACGTTTGCGGGTCTCTCGATAAATGCGGTAGTAGACCACAAACATGATGGCCACGGGCACGTAGAACGCGGCCATGGCGGTGAAGATGGACATGTAACGGTTGGTCTTGAGGAACTGGATGTATGTAACACTCCGTCTCCGGCACGTTTCTCCCTCCCTCAATGTGAGGCCAGGCGAAGATCCAAGGGGTCCAGAGGAGGACGGAGATGATCCAGGCCATGCAGATCATCGTGCCGCACGGCGCGGCGTCCGTTTGGCGCGGTACGTCAGAGGCCGGGTGACGCTGAAGTAACGGTCGAAGCTGATGATGATGAGGTTGGCCACAGATGCGTTGCTCATGGTGTAGTCCAAGGCCAGCCAGATGTCGCACAGCTCCTCTCCGAGAGGCCAGTGCCCCATCAGCAGGTACACCGTGCAGAGCGGCATGGACACCACGCCGATCGTCAGGTCAGCCACGGCCAGGCTCAGCAGGAAGTAATTGCTGACCGTCTGCAACGTCTTGTCCATCCGGAAGGCGATGATGACCAGGAGGTTGCCTCCTGTGGTCAGGATGGACAGGATGACCACCACAATGCAGATCAGCACCACCTGCACCGTGGAGCGGGGTGTAAGCCCCAGGACTGCCCTCTGTGGCGTTGGTGTGGGCCAGTCCTGGCAGCGAGGCATTGACAACGTCCGTGACACAACCCAGCGCACTGTCATTGCAAGGGACTGGGGACAGACCTTTCGTACTCGTCATCAGTGTGTAATAGGCATCTCTGGTGACTGCCGAGAGGACGGCGTGCTGGTAAGAGCGATAGGGATGGTCTTTGGCATCATTAGATCTGTTCTCCTCCCTGCTGATGATCACCTCAGTCTGGGGTCCAGGGACGAAGAACCTCTGGTCAGCAGGGAGGTAGGTTGGTATAGATATTAAGGTCTTGTGAACGTCACTTTTGACGTGGTTCCCGATATCCATGATGCCACGTGTGTTCGTGAGTGAACGGAGTCAGGGTGTGAAACATGGGCGACAGCAAGGTGGTGCAGAAGCTGCATGGAACGTAAGATTGTGTGTGTGGAACACGCCATCCATATTCAGGACGCGTCTATTAACAGAAGAGTCACATCTTCAAAGCCCCTTTGGCTCTCTGCCTTTGCTGACGTTCAACTCCATCCGTCTGATCGGGAAAACCTGAGGAGAAATATAGTGATGGAAGATGTCATCAGTCTGCATTATTAGTTTGGAGTCATAGCCATGCAACTTATTTCAGCGTGGGAGCAAACTATACTGTCATTGTTTGTCATTTATTGTTGGTGTCTGCCCACCTCACCTGTTTTCCGTCCCTATAAAGCAAGCTATGGTCTCTTGCATTTATTTCTGTTTTAGGGTGTGACAATGTGTAAGGTCTGGACGATATGGGTAATCTTGAATTGAATTGTTTTTTTAGTTGTTCTTGTTGTGTTTTTCCGGATCGGGGTAAGCTTGGAACTTTTATTCTAAGGACGATTCCTTGTTTAGTTTCTGTATCTTGTTTCTGTCTCTGTCTCTCTGTCTTCTGGATCTTGTTTCTGTCTCTGTGCTGGGCAAACTGGTGCTGGGCAAACTGCAGCATTCGTTTGTCGTTATGGGCATATAACTGTTTTGCCTTTGGAGCAGAGGCAAACTTCCTTGTTTATTAGAACTGAATCTTTAGTTTCCTTGCAAAGCTGTGATCTAGTTGACATGGTTTTGTTGTCCCCTTCAGAGTATTCAAGGGTGTCTCTTAGTTATGAATAGTATGTGTTCGCCTTCGAGAAAACTAGCATGAAAATATCTATTGCATTTCTTCTATGGATTCTTTTTCAATTGTTTTCCATCCGCTGGGTCCTTCCACATTTGCTCCTCCCCCTTCGCCCCACGCCCTTCTCGTTACCTCCCCTCCCCCGCCCCCTTCTTCTGTCCCCAAACGTATGATCTAAATTCTTTGACACGTGTTCCACACTGATGGCGCCTTTTGTGACAACTAGTGAAGGACAATAGCTACCTACTTCTTATGTAATATTTGCTAAAATTAGAACAGGCACCCGCAAAACACCACCGAAGTAACTCAAGAGCAGTGCGTTGTCCCCTCCGGTGGGTTGCCTGATCATGACTCGACACCAACATTTTCCTGATGGAATCCCTGCACTGAGAATGGAGTAAGATCATTAGGGTTTAATTATGTGTGGGGAATCGGAAATGATAGGCATGGAAGTAATGTTATGGGGGAGACACGAAAGATTTTAGACCAAAAAAAAGTTGGATGGCTAGTACCTGATTATCAGAATTTCAATATTTCAGTGCCAGCAAAAGTAGAATCACTGGGCTGCCGAACGAAAGGAACCAAACGAGTTAGAAAACAAACACTGAGTGTTCCTAGAAAACAGACACAACGCGTTTCGACCTGTTGGTCTTCCTCAGACATGACAAATAACAATAAACAAGAGTGAAAACAAAGGATGAACACAGCCTCTCACTTTTACGATCTCAGTGCAAAATATGGTCATGGGTCAGAGTTCTAGTTTATCATTCAATGGCAATCTACTGAAAGTTTGGGCGATGAGGTTAACCGCAAGCACAAACACTTTAAACATTCGTGTGTATGTTGTGTATGCGTGTGGATCTCTCTCTCTCTCTCTCCTCTCTCTCTCTATATATATATATATATATATATATATATAGAGAGAGAGAGAGAGAGAGAAGGGTTCACACCATGCGCATGTTTATGCGCTTGTAGATTTTGCGCTTGTCACTGCAGTACTAATAATATATAAACATAACAGTAATTAGAAAATCTAACTACCAAATAATTAAAGATACTTCACATCATTAAACGTGCAGCTCAAGTTAAAAACAACGACAACAACAACAAACAGATGACAACGAAGATGACCTTAACGAAATTATAACAATTTCAGTGCTCCAGTCCCCTAGAGATGTTTCATTACACAAACGAGAGGGGAGACAATGGAAGCTTGTATTCATCAACAGCATTTCTAAAACAACTGGCCAAAGCCATATACTGAATTGAAACGCCGAAGAAGACGAACTATCCGATTCAGTCACACTGTCTTTTCGCCCACCGTTTCTCATACCCATTCCTAATTCCTCTCATTGACAAAAAAGAAATAATAATAATAAAGTTTTTAACAAGCCATAGTCAAGTCACAATTTTCGGTTTCCATCTTCTTTTGCCTTTCATCCTTTCTCAACCATTACTCTCTCCAGCTCACCGCCACCACCACCACCCCCAGTGCCACCTATCATGTCTCATCCTGTCACCACTCACAGCCCTGTCCCTCCCTCTTCTCTGAAACATAACGTCATATTAGGCTGACGGATTACGGACTGATATCCAAGTTCTCAAGATCCTAACCGCCTTTCTTCTTCTTCTTCTTCTACCTTATTGTTACCCTCTTCCATTTTTGACCTTTCTTTCTTTTGTTCATTTTTCTTTCGTTTTTTTTTTTTCCCCTTCTCCTCCTGCTCATCCCGCCTTCTCTTGCTGCTGTTCCTCCTCCCTTCCCTCTTTTTCTTCTTCATCTCACTCTCGTCCTCCTCCTCCTCATCTTCTTTCTTTCCTCTCTTCCTTCTGCTCTCCTCCCTCGCTCTTCCTCTCTCTTTCTCTGTATCTCTCTATCTCTCTGTATCTCTCTCTCCCCCCCCCCCCTCTCTCTCTGTTCTTCACTCACTCCCTCTTCCCCCTCGTTTAATTGCTTCTTCTGTGGGGAAAAGCCCAGTGGAATCGGATTTTCAGCGCTACTCTTGTGTTTAACAGATGTTGGAAGCTTCGAATGAATCTAATCTCATTGAAAATGACCACCAAAAAATATTCACAAAATGTTCAGAAACTACGCTCACACACCTTCCCCTCCTGCACAAGAACAATGAGGATATGGTGCCTCCTAGTGTTCTCATTCCAAGCGCAGAGAGAGAAGCATAGGTCAGAGAGAGAGAGAGAGAGAGAGAGAGAGAGAGAGAGAGAGAGAGAGAGAGACAGAGACAGAGACAGAGACAGAGAGACAGAGAGAGAGAGTTTGAGAGAAAGAGATTGAGAGAGAGAGAGAAAGTGAGAGAGACAGACAGATAGACAGAGAGAGAGAGAGAGAGAGAGAGAGAGAGAGAGAGAGAGAGAGAGAGAGAGGAGTAAAAAAATGTGCACTTCTATGCGTTTGTGGCACTAATGTGTGGTACTGCAAATATTGATGTGAAAAATAGCAAGAACTCGCAATCATGAGTAAGAACAAAATGAAGGTTCTATTCATTACGACATATTCTACTCAAGTTAAAACAAAACGAAAGAAAAAAGCCTCAAGAGAGATGACGATTAAGGATTCAGAAAAATAAATGTTCCTGTCCCTTTAAAGATGTTTCATTTCTCAAACGAGAAGCATAAAATTAATGCATTAATCAAACAGTGTTTCGGAGAGAATGCGGCTAAAAGCCGTTTATTGAATCAAATTCCCGAAGCAGACGATCTCCCCCTTTCAGTTACACCATTTGTCACTACCAACATCCCTCCTCCTAGATTCTCTCCCCGCCCACTCATTCTTTTGTTAAAATAAATTAACAGGGAAACAAACAAAAATTTATCAAATCATAATCACTATTTCCGTTTCCGTTTTCTTTTGACATTCAACCGTCCTCAACCATTACTCTCTTCATCTCACTTCCACTACTCCTGTATCACCTATACCTCATCCCGTTACCACCTCAACCTTTCTCAAATGATCAGTTAACAACAACAATAACAAGACCAACCGTAGTTACAATAATGCAACAATGATCACAACACTAAAGGGAAATCTGCCAGAAAAGAGATCTGTTACTATAGCATGGAGAAGAAAACAAAAACAGCAGCAATTGGAAATGTAGACTAAGAACTAATCAAAATATTGTTCGTTATTATAAATTCTGATCAAGTTAGAACACCACCACCACCACCATCCCCCTACCCCCCCCATCTACAAACAGACAACAAGAGAGATGATCTTAAAGAAGTTCTGTAGAAATCGATGTTTCCGGCCCTCTTAAGGTATTTCATCAAATAAACTAACGAGAAAGCACGTAACTAATACATTTATCAACGAGGTTTTGGAAAGAATCCGGCTAAAAGCCATTTACTGAATCTAATTCCCGAAACAGCCGATCTCTCTCCCGTTCAGTTATACTCCTTTCCCACCATGACTCTTCCACTAACCTCTCCCTTCCCTCATGGAAAAAAATATCAGCTTCTATCAAGCCATAGTAAAAGTCACTATTCCCGTTCAGTTTCTTTCGAGTTTCGTCCTTCCTCAACCATTATCCACTCCACCTCACCTCCGCCACCCCCAGTACCACCTTCGCCTCATCCTTTTTCCACTCCTATCCCCCTCTCTGTCTGCCCTCTCTGTTGACAGATTACTCGACAGATATCCGCCTTCTGGGCACCCCAATCGCCCCTTCTGTCTTCTTTTCTCAATATCTGTTCGCATCTTTTTGTGTCCCCCCCCCCTCCCCTTTTCAGTCTTTGTTTCTTTCCCTCCTTCTCTTCCCCCTGCCCCTTCTCTCCTTTCTCATCCTCCTCCCCCCTTCTTCTTCTTCTTTTCCTCCTTCTCTTCTTCTCTTCTTCTTCTTCTCTCTCTTCTTCTTCTCTCTCTCTCTCTCTCTCTCTCTCTCTCTCTCTCCTGTCTGCGTCTGTGAAGGAAAGCTAATCAAAAACGGATTTTCAACGCTACTCTAAACCTTCACACATGTGTGAAGGTTTGAATAAATCTAATCTCATCTAAAATGACCGCCCCCCCCCCCCCCCCCCCCCCTTAAAAAAAATAAAAGAAGAAAAAAAATCACAAAATAATCAGAAATCCCCATCTGCTCTCTCTTCCTTCTTTTACCTGTAAAGATATCGTTCCCTGTGAGTGTTTTCACTGAAAAGATAGAAAGAAAGGCGGAGAGAGACAAGACATGACAAGACAAAATTCTTTATTTACGAGGATAATAGATAAGCACTGATGTGCTTTTTTACATCCAGTCCTCGCCCTGAATAGGGTCAACATAAGATAAGGCAACAAAAGAGGCATGCAAAAAGTGACTAGAGTAAGGTATTTGTACGAGAAAGCAATTTTGCTGCATAAGAGAGAGAGAGAGAGAGAGAGAGAGAGAGAGAGAGAGAGAGAGAGAGAGAGAGGGGGAGAGAGAGAGAGAGAACAGAGCATGATTTTTTTTTGGACTGTGGAGAGTGTGTTTGCAGCTGCGATATTGATCTGAAAGAAAACAATAGTTACCTGACTTATTGACTAAAAATTTATACATTAATAAAGACAGTCTTGATCATTACAATATTTGCCAAGTGGATCACTGACAACAAACAGATAACAAAAGAGGTGACCTTAACGAAATTCTGAATAAATCAATATCCCCTTCCTCCAAAAGTATATCGTGACACAAGCTGAGAATGGGTAACTGATATTCATGATCGGGGTTTCGGAAAGAATCCTGATTAAAAAAAGCCATTTACTGAATTAAGTTCCCGAAGCAGACGATGTCTACCTTTCCGTTCCTCCCACAATCCCCCGTTCCTCCCCACTACTTTTCCCTTCCGTTTTTTCCGTTTTCCTTTGTCTTCCATCCTTCTTCAGTCATTACTATCTCCACCTCATCTCCGTCCTAAGTACCACACACGACCCATCCCGTTCCCATCGCTACCCCCCTCTTCTCCCTTCTTTAGAACATATATGCATAACGTCGTATCTGCATGACCTGTTTACTCGACAAATATCCGAGTTTTCGACATTCCTATCGCCTTCTTTCTTCTCTTGTTGTATGATTACCTTCTTGTTCCTTCCCCTTTCTTCTTCTTTTTCTTGTTCTTCTTCTTCATCTAGTTCTTGTTCTCCTTGTACTTTTTTTTTCTTGCTCTTGTTCTTATCCTTCTTGTTCTTGTTTTTGTTCTTCTTCTTGTTGTTCTTCTATTCCTATCGCTTTCTTTGTTCTCTCTTGTTATATGATTACCTTTTTCTTGTTCTTCTTCTTCTTCATCTACTTCTTGTTCTTGTATTTTTTTTCTTGTTCTTGTTCTTTTTCTTCTTGTTCTTGTTCTTCTTGTTCTTGTTTTTTCTTTTTCTTCTTTCTTCTTCTTCTTCTTCTTCTTCTTCTTCTTCTTCTTCTTCTCTCCTGCTCCCTCTTTTCTCCTACTCTCTGTCTCTGTCTCTGTCTGTCTCTGTCTCTCTCTCTGTTTCTGTCTGTCTGTCTAACTGCCTGTCCGTTTGTCTGTCTGTCTGTCTGTCTCTCTCTCTTTCTCTTTCTCTCCACACCCGTCTTTTAATTGCTACTTTTGTTTGGGGGAAATCCCACTGGAAACGGATTTTCAACACTATTCTGAGGCTTAACAGATGTTTAAAGGTTGGAAGGAATCTGAATCTCATCGAAAATGACCACAGAAAATAAATCTGACACCCTCCCTCTCTCCCGACCCTCCTTTCCTTGTCCACAAGTAGGGTGGGGAAATTTATGCCTCCGAGTGTTCTCATTGAAAAGAGAGAGAGAGAGAGAGAGAGAGAGAGAGAGAGAGAGAGAGAGAGAGAGAGAGACAGAGACAGAGAGACAGAGAGACAGACAGACAGACACAGACACAGACAGACAGACAGACAGAGACAGAGACAGAGATAGAGACAGAGATAGAGACAGACATACGGACCGAGAGACAGAGATTCGGAGACCGAGACCGACCGAGAGACAGAGATTCAGAGACAGAGAGACAAAGAGATGGGACAGAGAGAGAGAGAGAGAGAGAGAGAGAGAAGAGAGAGAGAGACAGACAGACAGACAGATAGACAGACAGACAGGGACAGAGATGAAGAGAACGAGCGAAAGGACTTTTAATCAGAGGAATGGAAAACAAAATAAAACAAAACAAAGCAAAACAAACAAAACGAAAACGAAATAAAACAACGAAACAAACAAAACAAAACGAAACAAAACAAAAATAAATAATACAAGCACACAGTTTTGATATCCGGCTCTCCACATAACACATAGTAAAAAAAAGTGCGAGAACACCTTAATTCATGTCATAGAAATTAACAAAATGCTTGAAATAAGTCACTGACACAATAAAGCGATTGAACATTCAAAATGCATTTTTGAGAGAGAGAGAGAGAGAGAGAGAGAGAGAGAGAGAGAGAGAGAGAGAGAGAGAGAGAGAGAGAGAGAGAGAGAGAGAGAGAGAGAGACAGAGAGAGAGAGAGAGAGAGAGAGAGAGAGAGAGAGAGAGAGGAAGCAGAGAAGAGAGAGCGAGCGAGCTGAAGAGGCAAAGAAGCAACAAAAGCACAGAAAAGCAGAGTGCAACCAACAAAGCAACGCAGAGGAACCAACGGCCGTGTTAAAGTGGTTAGCGTCGCAGATTCCCGGCTGGGAGGTCGTGGGTTCGATTCCCATCAGAGTCATGTGGGATTTTTCTGCCCCGATCGGCTCCTACCCAGAGTTGATTTTGCTACGAGCTCAGTTGGGAAGACTGGGACCACACAGTCGAGTTTCATCCACTTAAAGGATGCGTCTCTGAGAGTGTTGCTCAAATTTCTTGACGAATACTGCAGGTGTCTGTCTCTGGGGCCTGGTTGACGCCGGGATATATTACGAAAGTAAGCGTAGAGTATAGCTCTGTCATGCAGTCTCAGACCGGCATGGAAATACGTAGCATCATCTTCATCATTCTCATCGTTCAGCATAATGAAAAAAAAGTCTCAAATTCTGTGTCCCTTCATGCCTGCTCTCATGGTGACCTCAGTTTCGATGTTCTCTCCACGTCTGGGGTCTTGATTTGGTTCCGTCGGGGTCACCGGTATCGGCGAGGTCATGGGGGCTGTCGTTGGATGGACGTGGTGGCGCCCTCCGGAGGGGCAGCTCACTGACGCCGGCTCCGCGACTAAGCAATTATTGTCGTCAGTAGGGGGCTTAGTAGGTGGTGTCCTGCGTATGTTAGATCAGAACAGGCGCCACTGAACACCACTGAAGTGACTCGGCAGCAGTGCAGTGTCTCCTCCGGTGGGTTGCCTCTTGACGACTTGACATTACTGACTGCTCCCTGTGGCTCGCCGCTGCCGGTAGTGGGGCGGAGCAGGCCGGACAGTGCCTGTGGGCGGGGTGACGGAATGAGCGGCGTGGGTGCAATGCCACTGAGGTGGCACAAAAGATGGGACTATAAAAGTAAAAAGTTTCTAAAAAAGGCAACGCAGATGAAAAAGGGGAAAGGCTGGTGCCATTTACACACACACACACACACACACACACACACACACACACACACACACACAAGGCCCTGAAAGTTATCTGTAACGAGATCTGGCAGACATAAGAATAGCCATACCATAGACTCGCTCGTTTCTCATTCAAACTCCTCAACAAAAGTGACCTTCAGTCACCCTATTAAAACAATGCTGAAGATTCTGCTGAACCCATTAAAAGACAATTTATTACCGAAGAAAATGCTGGCTTCCGTGCTGGAAGAAGCATCGCTGAACAAATCTTCAATCGCTGGATCGTTTGTGAGAAATACCTTCAACACCAGCAAGATCTATACAATGTTTTCATCGACTTTCAGGAAGCATTTGACTAGGTCTGGCATGCTCCGGTATGGGCAACCAAGATAAAGTTTAAAATCGGTAGGACTGGGTCAAAACAATTTAATGAAGGAGTTGTTAGTTTTCCCCACAGTAGTATACAGCGTAAATGGTTCCATAGAACTGTTGACGTCAGACAGGGCTGTCTACTCTCCCCCACCCTCTTCAATACCTTTTTTTTGCTGCAGAGACCCATGACTCATGCACTAGAAGACCATTTTAAAACAGTGAGCATTGAAAGCGTTTCCGACGAAATTGATAGCTTGGCTGGACAGGAAGAAGAACTAGTAAAAAGACTGAACGAAACATTAGCACATAGCATAGAAATCAGCGACAAAAAGGCCAAACTGATGACAAGCAACACCAAGGAATCGAAAAAGACATCAAAGCAAATGGTCAGAAACATGAGACAGTAAGCAGCTTCAGGAACCCAGAGACAGTTGTGACAGAGGAAGGACCCCAGACGAGAAGTCCTTTCTAGATTGGCCTCAAGACCATCTGGAACAACACCTGTCGCTCACTTCCCAAAGTAAAAATGATGCGCACAGTAGCAAAACAGATTTTCTTTGTATACTTGTAAAAGTTGAGCCTAATAGCAGATCTACAAAGAGGAATCCAGACGTTTGAAATAAGATACCACCGTGAAATCGTACGCATCTGCTACAAAAAATGTCATCGATGAAGTGCGCAGAAGGATCGAGGAAACCATTGGACTCTTTGAATACCTGCTGGTAACAGTCCAGAAAAAAAACTGAAATGGTGAGTGATCTAGCCGAATCTCTCTTGATCATCCAGGCTTTCATAATCCATTTTGCAGGACACTGTATTAGAATACATAAGAAGGGGCAGGCAGAGAGAGAATTGGAAGGACAACATTGAAACTGGACATGCCTGACCTTTGGCAATTCCAAGAGAGTTTCAGAGGACAGACGTAGATGGAGGAATATTGTCAGTTCAAGTGTACCCCCCCCAGCAGTCCTAGATCTGAGGGACTGATAACGGGTATGATTCTAGGTAGAGGTAGCTTAATAGGGGAAGCATGGCAATTCTCATTAAATGCTAAATTCTCGTAGAGCAACGCCTGAGAGAGCTTTAAAACATAAAAATGAGTTCAGTTCGGAGTCAATGGGAAAACGAAGTTTTCGTGGTTTGAAGAGGTTTTTTGTTTTTTTTTTAAATGAAGATTAAAAAAAAAAAATCCGAAACAAGCATTATCTAGCATCAGAAGCGAGGTCGCATATTATGAAGAAATGCCCAAATGCACTAAAGGTTGCTACAGATGGATCTGTCAATGAACATGGGAAAACAGGTTCTAGTTTTTAGTATCTCACCTGAAGGAGGAAAAGACATTTTATCTCGAGCATTGTTATTTAACATTTACAGTTAAACCAACAGCCTTACTCGTGGCTTTGCGACACGTTCTAAGTTTACAAACAGTCAATTTCCAGGAATGTAAGATTCCAAATCAGTTCTCTAACTACCATTAACGATTGGAACAGAAAACATTATGATATTATTTTCGAGATTAAATATCTTATACATAACCTGATCTTGAAGGAAATAGGTATAAATATGAATAAATATCTTATACATAACCTGATCCTGAAGGGAATAGATGTAAATTTGATTAAACATCTTACACATAACTTGATCCTCAAGGGAATAGACGTAAATTTGACTAAACATCTTATACATAACCTGATCCTGAAGGGAATAGCAGTAAATGAAGCAGCTGAAACAAATTCTAAATTGATGCCAGATATTGACGTCTTTCGACACCGTTGACAAACCCATTGTCATCACATGAAATACGTCATCTGCTAGAGAGTGAAGCTTATTCAAATAATGAAAATGGCAGTTATGTTCATTCTGAAACATACATTCAAGATCTAAGACACGCTGCCATGGGACTTGATGCATGAAAAATCAAATATTGAAAAAAAAGTTTCAAGCTTGAGAAGTCAAAATATTCCCATGAGTCATATTCTTTCTCGAGTGCCCATTGGCCAACATATTTCAAACAGTTACCTTCAAGTTGATGGAGATTGTATTTCACCCTTGGAAGAGATTTTGTTGAGCAAATTAATGATAGATTTATTTGCCGCTAGACGCATTCTTAGTGACAGCCTTGTTGGATATATGATATATTACCCGTCCCCCACCCACCCTCACTAATGCCTCCTCCCTCATCTCCACCTTGGAGTGAGTATTACATGATTGCTAACTGGTGTGCATGCATTTTATAGATTTTATCTCATTTTCTGACGTTTTTCTCTTTGCTTTGCTTTCTTCGTCGTGTAATATCACACTTAAAAAAAAAAAAAAAAACACGTTAAACAAAAATTGCATTTTAAGTTTTTAACAAAACTGATTTTTGAGCACGTCTGTGATGAGTTAGAAATAGTTTGAGAATATGAACATTTGGTGAATCTCAAATATGGACGCATAATTTGCATGTGATTTAACATAAACATGGAAAAGATATAAGGATGGGAGAATAAGAAGTGCTTAAATTCAAATAACTGATATCTCTTCCTTGAGACAGTGCACATGAAGAAGAAGAAGAAGAAGAAGAAGAAGAGAGAGAGAGAGAGAGAGAGAGAGAGAGAGAGAGAAGAGAGAAGAGAAGAAGAAGAAGAAGAAGAAGAAGAAGAAGAGAGAGAGAGAGAGAGAGAGAGAGAGAGAGTTGTACCAAAAAAATGAAAGAAGAAGAAGAAGAAGAGAGAAGAAGAAGAAGAAGAAGAAGAAGAGAGAGAGAGAGAGAGAGAGAGAGAGAGAGAGAGAGAGAGAGAGAGAGAGAGAGAGAGAGAGTTGTACCAAAAAAATGAAACAAAACAAAGTTAATTTCAGACTTGGTATTAAATAGAAAATCCATAACCTTTTGAGAAATGCGAAAGTGTTTCTAAAGGTCGAATAGATAGAGGCCCACACAGCTGCCACAAATCGTTTTGGTTCAGTACCTTTCTTAGTAATGAAGGGGAAAAGAAAAAGAAAGAAAGAAAAGAAAAAAAAATATGTGAAAGGAACAATAGATTGTATCTACCTTCAGAATAATGGTTTTAACGTGAAAAGGGACATAAGAGAGAGAAAAAAAGGAGAGAGAGAGAGAGAGAGAGAGAGAGAGAGAGAGAGAGAGAGAGAGAGAGAGAGAGAGAGAGAGAGAGAGAGAGAGAGAGAGAGAAAATAACAGAAAGCAAATCCTAAACAAAGGAAAAGGAACGGATGAGAACAGTCGAAAGACAGAGATAAAAAAAAAAAGAGAAGAAAAAACGAGAAACAAACAAAGAAGAAGAGATAAGACACTGGCCCCAATTTTCTTTTCTCCCACTCCACCAGTTTCATCCCCATCCCCCACCACCCATTCCCCTTCCGCTCCTCTTGTAGCACAACAGATCAAAACAAACACACACACACACACACACACACACACACACACACACACACACACACACACACACACACAGAAGAAGAAGAAGAAAGAAAGAAAGAAGAAAAAAGAAAAGAAAAGAAAAGAAAAAAAAAAGAATAAGCGAAACAATTTTTCTTTCCTTTCATCTGTTCATCATCCGCTAGAGAGGGGCTGTTCCTTCCCTCACCTCCATCACCGCCCTTTCATCCGCATGTCTCTCTGACAGCAATTTCAAACAGACTTCAATAGCCACTCTAAGGAGCCCTTGCACAAGAGTTCACCCGGCCAACCCCCAGCCCTCTCCCCTCACTCCTTCCCCCCCCCCCCCCTCCCCTCCCATCTTTTCTCTTCACACGTTCCTCTTCGCTCCCCGACCCCCAGCCCACCTCTCCACTGTAAAGTGCTGCATGGGAGTGTCACGACCAATTGGTTGAAGCATCTTCCTCCAGACCTTCCGCGGCGTTCAGGCCACCACTTCTTTTTTTCCCCTTCCCACGGACAAGCTCTCTCTCTCTCTCTCTCTCTCTCTCTCTCTCTCTCTCTCTCTCTCTCTCTCTCTCTCTCTCTCTCTCTCTCTCTCCCCCGCTGCGTTCAGTCTGTCACTTCTTTTTTTTTTTTTTCTTAAGCTCTGTTTCATGCTACATGTTTTGTTCTGTCTGTCTGTCTGTCTGTCTGTCTGTCTGTCTGTCTGTCTGTCTGTCTGTCTCTCTGTCTGTCTCTCTCTCTCTCTCTCTCTCTCTCTCTCTCTCTCTCTCTGTGCGTTGCGTTCCGCTTGCCACTATTGTTTTTCCTTTCTGCGGACAAGCTTTGTTTCATGCTACATGTTTTAGTCTCTCTCTGTCTCTCTCTGTCTGTCTCTCTCTGTCTCTGTCTCTGTCTCTGTCTCTCTCTCTTTCCCTCGCTCCCCCCCACCTCCACTTCCCCGACCCCCAGCCCCTGCCATCTACTTGGGGGGTGGGGTGGAGAATAATCTGCAGTCAGGCTGGGGGGGGGGGGGGGGGGGGGGGCAGTCTTCAGACTGACGAGGTTAATTAGGATGATCGATCGGCGGTTACCGAACTCGTACCCTCACATGGGCTTCCCCGCTCCAGTCTCCTCTATGGCAATCTGCTTGCTTCAAAAGGTCATTTCCTACGACCGTTCTCGGGATGAAAACAGTCATTATCTTCACCACAACAGCCGTTATTACTGTTTTCCAACGGAAAACTTACGATGTATTAAAAAGTAATACCCAAATAACGATAACAAAAATAACAAGTTGAATATGTACTTGTGAAAATGGTCACTGCATTTTTCGTAAGTAATCATGAGGTGAAAAGGTTTTCATTGATACGATTTTAACGCAAATCAAATACTTTTTTTTTTTTGCAGGTGCTCTCGTTTTTAAGGATATCGGAGGGTGAGTCATAAGCAGGACCAAATTAATTATCATCATTGTTTGATCAAGTGAGCAGAAAGCCATGAAAAAGCATGATTATGGTTGTTGTTGTTGTTGTTGTTGTTGCTGTTGTCATACCCCGACTAAAAAGACTCCAGGGATCATCCGAACAGTCGAAGTACTTGAACGCTACGGTACAAATGCATCAGCTGGGGATGAGAACACTGCATGTGTGACCGTTTTTGATTACCCTGCTACGTGGGCAGCCACACTCCGATTTCGAGGGATTTCGGAGACTGATAATGCTATGCTAGGAGCTTGTCACGACTAAGACAATCCCCCGCCGCAGAGCATAACAACATTTTGATATAGCCTTGGTGTTCTAGCCTATGTCAATTGGTGTGACACAGCCTTAAGTCAAGGCGTATTATGGGAGTTATACCCAGCTTCCAGTCTGCGTCCTATCTCCGCAAGTGCTTTTGTAATATATCAGTGACCAGCGCGCAGGAACTCGAGTCATCGTTACCTAGTGTCAAGAGGATTTCCAGCACAATTTGTCCTATAAAAGTAGCAGGATCACCCTCGCCGAACGCAATTTCCGACACAGAGATTACCTCCCTTGCACACTTCTGAACATCGTTTTTTTTAAAAGGACGCTGCCAAAATTAGTCACTGAGAGAGAGAGAGAGAGAGAGAGAGAGAGAGAGAGAGAGAGAGAGAGAGAGAGAGAGAGAAATGTTGCTTATAGCCCAGCCGACCGTTAAGGGCCATATCAGGACCGTCACCACGTAAAAAATTAGATCAATTAGAGAGAAGAAAATCGATATCTTCTCGCGGCAGACCAGTAAAACCAGATTTTGGTAATATTGGGGTACCACAAAGCGTTTTGTAATAGTGTCTGCAACCGTCTGACATTGTTTTGCAGTCTGAACGTTACATAAAGTCTAGTATACTGAAGCTCGTGAAAAAAAGCCCAATGGATCAAGTGCAGGCGAAGTTCATCTATTACTTATTTGCCCCGCGTCATTCCACTGGTGGCTGCAGGGCAGGTTACAGTGGGTCTAGTGTATGGTTCTTCCTCCAGGGCGTCAGTCACATTCACCTGGCACTCCCATTTATTTTCCCTCTCGCCTACACTGAATGCTGGTGTGTGTGTGTGTGTGTGTGTGTGTGTGTGTGTGTGTGTGTGTGTGTGTGTGTGTGTGTGTGTGTGTGTGTGTGTGTGTGTGCGTGTGTGCGTGTGTGTGTGTGCGCGCGCGCTCGCGCGCGTATGTGTGTGTTCATTCAACATTATTTTCCCCCCACCTTACGGTGCTTTTTACTACAAATATATTTAGTCAGTATCATTTTATCCCTGCCCTTCGGTGTTTTCACTACATTTTATAGTTCAGTCAGTATCCTTCAACCCCAACTCTCTGCCGTATTTTACTACTTGTATAGTTCAGTCAGTGCAATTGTACCCCTGCCCATGGCGCTTTTTACTGCATGTATAGTTCAATCAGTATCATTTTATCCCTTCCCTATGGTTTTTCTACATGTGTCGCTCAGTCCGTACCATTCTACTTCTATTCAAATGATGCACATTACTAATCAACTCGTTTAGCCAGGGCTGTTTTTTTTTATGCGGCGCTATGTATATTCAATACAAAAGATAATCCCAAGATAGCGCCTGGACACCACTCTACATGCCAGAAGGATGCTGCAGATCATGCAAAAATAAACAGGATTCTGTTCCAGTCTTGATATTTTCAGTCTCCCACAAACACCTTAGACCATCGTTGAAATTCCGTTCTGTTACTCATCTCTTTCCTCGTGAGTTTGGTGGGAAGGAAGTAGGAAAAAAAAGAACCCTTAACTTGGAGACCTTGGCTAGCAGTTTTGTTTTAAAACTAAAAAAAAAAAAAAAATGATAGTTCTTTTTCTCGATTACACAGTTGACGTGACTACTTTTGTGCGGAGGAAGGGGGAGCGACAGGGAGGATACTGGCTGAATGTAATCAAAATGTATTTCCTATTTGTTCTCTAGTCCTTAAGTTCAAGATTGATCTTGTTTCTATCGAAGTTGAAGTGGGCTTTTAAACGGGCAAAAAAAAAAAAAAAAAAATTAGAATCTGGATTGTTTGACCTCAGTTTTTTTTTTCCCCATCACAGTCTCATTCAGTTTTAAATGATTATAAACCTGTCGGACGACGTGATTCGCTAAATTTGTGAACTTCGAAACGATTGGTGGAAGGAGTCGAGGGAATTCCCCTGTTGTATGGTCCCTACCGGGGCTGTGCTCTACTGAGTGTTCTGTAAATCAATTCTTCCTCCAAAGAAAGAAGAAGATAGACCCAAAGGTGCCAGTGGGACTGAGAGAAGTACTGTCCTTAACTGCCGAACAAACCAGCTGGGAGCAATCCTGCACCACCCTTGGAAGCCCTGCGCTCTGTTCACAAAGGGTCAAGGCACACACATAGCATTCAGTTACAACTTCAAGGGATATAACTGCACCCTGACGGATGCCATTGTGTAATGACCACTGGACGCGACACAATAGAATCTCCACAGAAGCGTCCCTGTGTTTTGTGACCTTGGAAACCACT
>JADBJO010000252.1:17500-22500 GCA_016801955.1 Conus betulinus | reverse complement strand
GAAAGATCCACAAGTGCTGAGTCATCTGAATATTTAATGTACAAAGTTGAATCACTTCCTGAACAATCATCATTTGTGTACAGAGTAAAAAGCACTGGTGATAAAACAGTACCCTGGGGTGCGCCAGTTGAAATGACTCTGGAAGACGAAACAACACTTTGATATCGAACAGACTGTGTCCTCTGTGTAAGAAAATCAATTATCCAAAGAATGAGCTTGTTACCCACATTTATGTTAATGAGTTTCTTTGCCCATCAGATGTGGTTGTATGGTGTTGAATGCTGATGAGAAATCAATAAAGAGAATGCGTACAAAGGAGGCAGGTTTTCGAGGTGTGAAAAAGCATGATGGAGAAGTGTGAGTGTGGCATCATCTGTTGATCTGTTCTGTTGGTATGCGAACTGAAACGGGTCTTGGTACTGTGTAGTATCTTTTAAAACATAACCGAGGACAATTCTTTCAAGACATTTCATTGCAACAGATGTGAGGGCAACTGGTCGGTAATCATTTAAACAGCTTGGGTTGCGTTTTTTTGGGAACAGGACATACAGTGGCATTTTTCCATAAAACAGGAATTATACATTCTCTAAGTGACCAGGTAAACAAACGACTGTAAACATAGGAGAGCTGAGAAGCACACACCTTCAACAATTTTCCACAGATATTATCAGGGCCCATTGCCTTTCTCACATTTAAACGTTTGAAAAAAAACTGAACATCATTTTCCTCAATCACAACAGAATCACTTCCATCAACATCGTTTTTAACATTGCTTTGGGAGTTCTTCCTTCACTTCCTTTATTACTAAAATCTTTATCATCAAATCTACAGTAAAAATCGTTCAGCTTTTCTGCAAATTGCTTCTGTTCTTTTGCTGTTTTTTTTTTTGTTACTAATATTTTGGTTTGTGCTTTTCCTGACTTATATACTTGCCCCTCTTTGTGTTGATCTAGATTTTTTTTTATTTGTGTGTGTGTGTGTGTGTGTGTGTGTGTGTGTGTGTGTGTGTGTGTGTGTGTGTGTGTGTGTAGTGTTTTTAGATTTCACTCACTCAATTATTTATTCATTTATTTATTCATCTGTTCATTTCTTTCTTAAGTCATTTATTTATCTATCAGTTTAGATTTCACTCAATTATTTATTCATTTATTTATTCATCTGTTCATTTCTTTCTTAAGTCATTTATTTATCTATCAGTCATTTTAGTTATTTATTTATTTATTTGTTTAGTTATATATGCATATACACACATACATATACATACATACATACATACATATATATATATATATATATATATATATATATATATATATATATATATATATATATATATAGAGAGAGAGAGAGAGAGAGAGAGAGAGAGAGAGAGAGAGAGAGAGATTTATAATTTATTTATTTTATTTGAGTATTTATCTATTCATTTACAGGTTTTTTTCGCATTGTTTGCTTCCCATGCTCGCTCACCTGCTCCCGTGTTTATTGTCCGTCAAATGTTGACGACGAGTGGTAAACTTAGGAAATGATCATCTTCTAGAAAACAGGATTGGTTTTCTTTTTATCAAGTTCAAATCAGCCCCCTTTCGTTACCCCTGTTACCCCACCACTGTCCCAAACATACACACAGCCCGTTTTAAAAGGAACAGAAAAGACACATTTTCACTCGCGTAAATTCCCTAAGATGACATATTTACCCATATAAGTTCACTTAGGTGGCAAACTCCTCAAATAAATTCAGTAAGACGACATACTCGCTCACATAACCTTGTTAAATTTATGCAAATAACTTATCTGAGATAACGTATTCGGTCAGACAACTTGTCTATGATTCTATTCTCTCATATAAATCCCATCCAGAAAGTGATATTTTCGTTTGATATAAGTTCCCTAATGAGACATATATACTCCTGTAACTTCCCGGAAGTGACGTCTTCATTTCACGTACCTTCCCTAACATATACATATTTACTTACATACTTACCTTAAGGTGACATTCTCATACATGTAAATGATCTAAGATGGCATGTTCATTCCAGTGCGTTTCCTAATCTTATCATAATCATTCTCATTCTCATCATCATCTTCATTCATCATTATTATCATTATTATGTTATCATTATCTATTATTATTATTATTTATTTATATTATCATTATTATCATTACTATTATCATAATCATCATTAATGTTATTAAGGGTAGGTGTATAGCACCTATCGTCGGTCAAAGACCTATGTTCGAGCACTTCACAGTCCACACTCTCGTGTACACAACGGGCTGCCTACCTGGGTAGAGCCGACTGAAGAGCTGCCTGTCAGTACTTCACTCAGTCATTTCTTGTGTCATTCAGTCAATATCATTCACTCAGTTTTCTTCCTTCGTTCTTCCGATTTTTTCACGCACGTGTATGCTATATGAAACATGTCGTCCAAACCAATGGCCAAACTGGTCTTCTTCTCTTCCGAAAGTTGGTGATGGGGATTTTACATGTGTGCAAGATGTTATGCGAGCGTTCACACACGGAACTTTGGTTTACAGTCTCATTCGAAGGACTTTTGCGGAAACAGAATCAGAACCAAAGATAACTCTAGGAAAACGGCTCGGCGGAGAATTTAACCCGCAACCCCAGGATCACCAAAAGTGCGAGTCCGGCGTTTTACCAGCTGAAACTATTCCGTGACATACTCACTCATGCAAATTCCCGTTAAGATGGCAAAACACTCACAAATACGCTAAAACGGCATATTCATTCGTGCAAATTCCGCGACATGACATAATCACTCACACTTCACCAAGGACAACGTACACATGCCAATTCCCTGTTCATATGAAACATTTGCCATTTCATGCCGTGTGAATTCAGTCTATATTTCGCGCCTTTAAATTCGCAAGACGTAGAATGCTGTTGCCGATTCATTTGGAACCCAGGAATGTAAGCTGTTAATGGCTTTTTATTTGGGAACGGGAGGGGGGGTGGGAGGAGAGACGCCGAGAGATGCCAGGATTAGGTGGTTCGGGGATGGGTAGGTTTTTAGCTCGAACGCTGCCGGCTAATGTACGAATAGTGTTAACGATAAGGAAAGACAAGAAAAGAAGAAGAAGAAGAAGAAGAAGAAGAAGAAGAGGAGGAGGAAGAGGAGGAGAAGGAGGAGGAGGAGGAGGAGGAGAAGGAGGAAGAAGAAGAAGAAGAGAAGAAGAAGGAGAGGAGGAGGAGAGGAGGAGGAGGAGGAGGAGGAGAAGGAGGAGGAGGAGGAGGAGGAGGAGGAGGAGAAGAAGAAGAAGAAGAAGAAGAAGAAGAAGAAAAAGAATCGCAAAACCGACTTTCAAACCTCTTCTTTTTTCGGGAAGGAAAAAAAAAAGACCCAAGAAGAAGAAGAAGAATCGCAAAAAACCGACTTTCAAACCTCTTCTTTTTTCGGGAAGAAAAAAAAAAAAAACCCCAAAGAAGAAGAAGAGAATCGCAAAAACCGACTTTCAAACCTTTTCTTTTTTCGGGAAAGAAAAAAAAAGACCCAAGAAGAAGAATCGCAAAACTGACTTTCAAACCTTTTCTTTTTTCGGGAAGAAAAAAAAAAAGACCCAATAAGGAAATGCAATCAACAATGAAGGTCCCTTTTGCTCCCGTGATATCGCAAATTACATGCACATACAACTCCAAACCAGCGCCGGTTCTGGTGGTACCCACTCATCTGGCATACAGGCATTAAAAAAAAAAAAGGCCACAACTGAAACATGTTCAAATAAACGACAGTGATAAATACCGGTTGAGGAGGAAAAGAAAAGAAGAAAGAACAAACAAACAAACAAACAAGAAACAAACTCACGCACACAACAAACCTGCAATCCGGCCCCACAGAAGAGGAACAGGACCACACTGAACACTGCACCCAGCTTTCCTCACGTGACGGCGGGAGTCGGGGAACCCAAGGGTCGACTGGAACTTCACCGAAGAAGAAAACAGACAGACGGAGGAAGGAAGGACGGAAGGAAGGGAGGAAGGAAGAGAGGAAGACAGAAGAGAGACGACGTAATGCTGGTGAAGCCGCAGAAGGACGGGCAGGCAGGTAGGCAGTTAGGCAGGGAGCAGATGAGAAAGTGGACAGACGACGACCTCTCTTACCGCCCGTGATGAAAGTGGAGAGGCGGGAGAGAAATGAAGAGAGGGATGGTGGTGGTGGTGGTGGTGATAGCGGAGGGGGAGGGAGGGTAGGGAGGGAAGGAGAGAAGGAGCGGTGGAATGAAATGGAGGATGGTAGAGATGGCGGGGAGTAGGTGGGGGGTGGGATCGGGAGCTGGGGATGGGAGGGAGAGGGAGGGGGGGGGGGGGGGAGGGGAAGGAAGCAGCTCGTCAACAGCCCACGTGCATCGCGAGGTTTTGACATCGTCGGCAGATCGTGGGTGGCGGCGGGCAGCTGTGGTGGTTGCGCGCTGGTTATGATGGTGGTGGTGTTGGTGTTGGCGGTGGTGGTGGTGGTGGTGGAGGAGGAGGAGGAGGAGGTGAGAGAGGGGGTGGGGGTGACCGTGGCTGGACGGTTACACAGTACAGTACAAAACCACCCGCTGACTATCACTGAACATGTTGCTGAGCGCGGTGCTGGTTGTAAGAGTGACCCCTACCCTCTTTCGTCTGATTTATTCCCCGGATCATTTGTTGTTGCTGTTGTTGATGCTGGTGTCTCATGAGTGATGATAGCATTGCTCTGATCTGTCACACACTGATAGCTGTTATTCTTGCCTGCAGGACTCCTATCAAAAACAACACAAAACTTCAATTCGAGTCTCTGCTGTTTAGCTTGTCGAAAGGCCTCCAGGTATTTTTTTTTTATATACCCTGATTTCTCTCTTTACATTAGCTTTTTTTAAATTTCATTCCATTCTCATTCTATTTATGTTTATACCTTTGCTGCCATGTTTTGCCTCTTGTCGACGGCGTGACTCAACACACACACACACCCCTCCACTATTTCCGATTACATTTATCACCCCCCAACCACAAAGCCCG
>JADBJO010000252.1:5000-7500 GCA_016801955.1 Conus betulinus | reverse complement strand
GATGAAATCACCGATCGATCTTTTCGTGTTCTCTGACAAAAAGTAAACAATACACTTGATCACACACAAAAAAAATACACCAGTTGTTTCTATGTCAAAATTTCATCTTTAATACACTTTTTCAGGACTGTCTAAAATAATAAGACACAAGCCTATATATAAGGAATGAGAAGCAAAAGTAAAAAACAATTCACCCTGCAATATTTACATCGACCAGTAGTCACTTACCCCTGAGAACTTTCCCCCATTTGCTGCTAGTAAACAAAGAAGGAAAAAAAAAAAAAAGAAAACAAGCAACGTGCTGTGGGGACAGGGAGAGAGAGAGGGAGCTGGGAGGGGAACAAAATATTGGATGAAGACAAAGTCAATATTTGACTTCACAGTGTGCCCTGCCACGTAGTTTCAAGGCATGATTGACTTTGTCTAAAGTTTATCTTTTATACAGATACAAATTGCAGCTATTCGAAATTTCAAGTCGACTGGTGTATATATATATATGTGTGTGTGTGTGTGTGTGTGTGTGTGTGTGTGTGTGTGTGTGTGTGTGTGTGTGTGTGTGTGTGTGTGTGTGTGTGTGTGTGAATGTTGATAATACACACCTTTCGACCAGCAACGCAGAAGTAATATTTGGGCTAGTCACCCTTTTCTTCAACTGCAAAAGGTACATGATTAAGTTAACGCCCACTTACTCTGAGACTCGTAAGGTTAAGATGTCCCACACTGTATGCGGGAAGATCATAATATATTAAAGTGAAGAAAGAAAGATAAAGCTTTTCCCATGTCTCATCTTCTGTGCCACTTCAGTTCTTCTCTCCTTTTTTTTTTATGGCCATAACAACGTTAGGGTACTCTCGCTCCCATAAGGAAACCTAACTGAGAGTAACTTTTATTCAAGACTGGCACAGCCTTTCAACTTTGAATAACGTCAGGACCAATACAAAGACGAACAAAGCTAATCGTGGGGGAAAAAACAAGCGCAGGCCAACAACCCCTCCGTCATCACAGTAATGACTTGGCAAAGATCTTAACTGAAAGCGGGGGGGGGGGGGGGGGGGCCTTAAAGATGTAGAAAAGGGGAACATAAAATAAAAGAAAACAATGTATTATTTAAATATGAAAACTCTCCACTGTGGTGACGGAGGGGTTGTTGGTCTGCGCTTGTTTTCCCCCCACTATTAGCTGCTCGTCTTTGCATTTGTCTGACGCCATTCAAGTTTAAAAGGCTGTGCCGGTCTTGAATAAAAGTGACTCTCAGTTAGGTTTCCTTATGGCAGCGAGAGTTACCCTACTTGTTTTATTGTTTACTGTTCCCTGTCTCATTTCATGAACGTTCAATTTTTTTTTTTTTTTATGCCAGTCAAGACATATCAGATGGTACCAAGTCAGCTGGATGAAGGTGAAAGGAATGGCATTCTCTCAAGAAAGTCCAGTGATCCACAGAGGACATGAGTGGGTTCTAGAGACTGGACTCTGACGATAAGCATAGGGTGGTTCTTGTCTTCCAAATCTGCAAGATTTTTTTTTTCATGTTCTCCAGGCGGCCGTAAAGAAAACAAGATGCAAAGCATATAAACGTACTCTCAGTTTATCTTGAATACGCGTGAGATATTCCATAAAGAGGAAAAAACCGTTTTGGCCCGTTATAGCCGTTAGTAACGGCTATAACGGTGAACCGAAACATCGGGCATCATCCGTGACCCATAATGAAAATACCTTCAAATTTTCAGAAAGATCGGCCAAGTACTTTCTAAGATATTCCATAAAAAAAAAAACTGTTTATGGGCCGTTATAGCCATTGGTAACGATATAACTGTAAAATAAAACATCGGGCATCATCCGTAACCCGTAATGAACATACCTACAAATGTTCAGAAAGATCGGCCATGCACTTTCTGAGATATTACATTAAGAAGGAAAACGGTTATGGGCTGTTATGGCCGTTAATAACGGATATAACGGTAAATAAACATCGGGCATTATCCGTGACCCATAAGGAGCATACCTACAAATTTTCAGAAAGATCGGCCAAGTATTTTTTGAGATATTCCTTTAAAAAAAAAAACCGTTATGGGCCATGTAGCCATTGGTAACGGATATAACGGTAAAATATAAAACATCGGGTATCATCCGTAATCCATAATGAACATACCTACAATTTTCAGAAAGATCAGCCAAGTACCTTCTAAGATATTCCATATAGACGAAAAACCGTTATAAGCCGTTATGGCCGTTAGTAACGACTATAACGGTAAAAATAACACGTCGGGCATTATCCGTGACCCATAAAGAGCATACCTACAAATTTTCAGAAAGATCGGCCAAGTACTTTCTGATATATTACATAGAGAAGGAAAACTGTCATGGGCCGTTATGACCGTTAATAACGGTAAAAATAACATTGGGCATGATCCATGACCCATAGTGTACATGCCCACAAATGTTCAGGTATCCAGTACTTTATGAGATATTCCATAGAGAAGGAAACCCATTATGGGCCGTT
>JADBJO010000251.1:867500-874958 GCA_016801955.1 Conus betulinus | reverse complement strand
CTCCCATCTTGGAAAAGGTAAAAAGGACAGCTTATTAGCAATTTTTGTTTCGTTTATATTAGAATCTTTTAGGAGGTTAGAGGCAAATGACTGGATAGATTTTGTAGATTGCATTCTTCTGGCCCGTTTCACGAAATCTGTTTCTGAATTTAAGGATACTTCTTTTGCACAGAAGTTATCCTGTGAAAGACTCTTTAATATGAATTTTGAAGCACATGCTTTTCGTAATGCATTCAGAGGCAATATTCCGATTTCACTGTATGTTCCTATGTTAGATGTATGTGTGGGAACTCCAAGAGCAAGTTTGTAAGCCTTGCAGTCAATACTCTGTAGTTTATTTAATAGATATTGTGGAGCGCTGAAAAAGACTTCTTGAGCATAGATTAATCGTGAGCGCACAAGAGCAGTAGATAATAAAGTTAAAGTATGCGTGTCTTGCCCCCACGGTTGTTTGTTTATAATTCAAAAAGTTTAAACTTTTCCTTGCTTTGTTTAAGATGTATTCAATATGTACATTCCAAGAAAGTTTGGAGGTTAAGTATACACCTAGGAATTTAACAGTTTTTACATACTCTAAAGCAATGCCATCTAAAGTGAATGAAGGGAGTTTCTCCGGATCATATCCAGCATTGAATAGCATGATATTTGTTTTTTCTACTGAAAGTACCAGCCCGTTTTCATTTAAAAAGCTAACAATTTTATTCAGTTCATGTTGGTATTTAATTCGTATATAGTTTAGCCATCTAAAGGGAGTTTTTTCTTTTCATAGTTACCTTCATCCATAGGCATATATCATCAGCAAACTGTGCTAACACTGTATCTTTACATAGGCCTTTGGGTAAATCTGCCATTAAAATATTGAATAAAATTGGGGAGATTACTGATCCTTGCGGAAGACCCATTTGTAATTTTCTTGGATTTGAATATACATGTTCTATTCTTGCTTGAATGGTTTCTATTTTCTAAAAATGATTCTACAAAATTATACATGTTACCACTTATTCCAATAGTTTTCAGTTTATACAAGAGTCTTTTATGCCATACTTGCTCGTATGCTTTTCTTATATCAAAAAAGGTTGCAAGGATATTCTTTCGTCGCGCGAATTGTTGTTTGACATGTGTGGTCAGTTTGACTAAGTGTTCTATTGTTGATCTACCACTTTGAAATCCAGCTTGATTAATAGGTATAATCTGATGTTTTATTGCAATGATAAACTAATCTTTTTAATATTATTCTTTCCATTAGTTTACAAGTGTGTGTGATGTTAAAGCTATTGGACGATAACTATTAATATTTGAGCGAGGCTTCCCATGTTTATGAATTGGAACGATAACAGACTGTTTCCATACTGAAGGTATTTTGCCATCATTCCAACATTTTTTCAATACAAAAATGAAGAAAATGTATAACATTAGGTGGCAGATGGCACAACATTTCATTGGAAATGCCATCCAGACCTACCGATGTTTTCTTGTTACCTAGGTTAGAGAGACATTCCTTAACTTCTTGAAGTGTTATGGGGGCGTTTTTAGATAGTGGTTATGAATAGGGTCTGGTTTGCTATAGATAGCTTTTTTTTCCCTCTTGCTCCCTATGTAATGCGCTTTGTGTTGATAAACTCTCCATACAACTGTTTTTTAGCAAATAAAGAAACAAATGCTTCTGCTTTTTCATAATTTGATGGAAAATTTGAGATGTCAAGTTTAATGGGGCATTGAGGTAAACGAATTCCATTCTTCATCGTTTTTAATTTTTCCCATACCTTCTGTAAATCTGTATGGTTTGAAATCTCATTTTTACAAAAGGAAGACCAGTATTTTCGTTTAACTTGTGCTATTATTCTATTAAAGCTGTTTTTTTTTTTTTTTTTCTCAAGGAGTTTTTCAGCGCGCCCAGGCCCTTTACATCGTAAGTACTCTCTCAGTTTTTATGTTCTTCTCTTTTTTGGCCTCTTCACAAGTCTTGTTCCACCACACATTACCCGTATGCTTTTCGGAGTTCACAGGTTTGATCTTCGGAATTGACTGGTTGGCTGCAGACAGTAACGCATTTTGAATCCGATCATATATATGATCAACATCTTGGGTATTTAAATCATTGGAGTCTACGTAAAATGCCCGTAATAAATGTGTAAATTTATTCCAGTTTGCAAACTTATAGTTATATTTTGTATTTTTTTTTCCTGAGTCATATCCGTTGGTGTAGGACTTAGGGTTTCAAATTTAGTTACTATAGGTATGTGGTCGCTGTTCAAGGTATCATCGAGAGTATTCCAATCACATAAGGGCGCTAGCTCTGGAGTTATTATTAGGTCAGGTCTATTGCACTTGGTTGATGCTTTGGATTATCGGGAATGCGTGTTATTCTACCGTCATTGAAAAGATAAAGTGATGAATCAACTATATTCTCAAGAAAACGATTGCTTGATATTGACTGACAGTCCTTTTCCCCAAAACGGCGAATGAGCGTTGAAATCGCCAGTTATCAAAAAATTATTTTTATTTGGTTGTAAGGAACGTAACCATTCAGTATTAATATCGTTAGGTCCTTGTGGTAAGTAAACAGATACAATAGTTAATATTATGTTAGGGTTTACTTGAACTTTTACTGCACATGAATATGAACCCGGGTTGTCTGGTGGAACAGGACTGACACATGGAGTGTATTTCTCGCCTTCATGAACGTAAATGGCAACATTGATTTTATCCGATACATCCACTTTTTGGATGATTGGAGGATAGTAATAATTATTTAGTTTTGGCAACTTGTTCTTTCGCACATTTTAGTGACTGCAAGGCTAGTACATTGTATTTTTCTTCAGCAAGATGTTGAATTAACTGATCATGACTGGTGGCGATGGATCGACAGTTCCACTGGAATACCTTGAAAACTTTGTCCGTCAACATGAATCTAGCAAAACAACTACAAATTTGAGTAATTTGAACAGGAGTAACGTCAGTATACGTGTGTGTGTGTGTGTGTGTGTGTGTGTGTGTGTGTGTGTGTGTGTGTGTGTGTGTGTGTGTGTGTGTTAATGGTGAAACTGACAATAAATAAATCAGAGATGTTGAGTTAGTATGTCAGCAATACTAACTGGCACAAGTGGTGAATAAATAGATATTAGTCTACAGTCAGAACTTCGAACACTGAATTTCTGCAAAGTGTTTCCATCACCAGCCATACAATGCGCTAAACATGTTCCTCCAGGGGAGAGGATCGTAGCGTGGGTCTTCCAGAACGGCTGGTACTGGGAGGGGCCGCGTTGCTGGAAACGGTAGCGTCGGGCCACTTTTTTGGGTGTTGTCCAGAACAGGCTCCTGATGTGTCTCCCGATGTTCTTGGCGAGAACACTAGCCCCTCTGTAAGTAGGATGGAGGTCGTCGCGGAAGTGCCAGGTGTTGACGTGAAGGTTAGTGTGGCTGATGAATGAGATGTTGTCTTCAATCAGCTCTGATGCCAGCAAGGCGTTGAAGAGGTCCCCCTTGATGTTAAGCTGGGAGTCTTTAGATGGTGCAATTTTGCTGATGATGATTTTCATTTTCGGTTGTTCTTTTGAAATGTCTTTGATACACACTTTATGAATTCTTTGCTGGTTTCCATCGGAGATTTTGATTTCAAGTCATTCACACGGCACAGTGAATTAAAACGGCGTCAAAGGCTTTGTCAGCAGATTGACGAGACGATTCGAAGGACGGTCGCAAATCCTTGATCGTAGTCGCCTTGTGTGACACTGCATCGAATCCGTAGGACTGGCCCAGTCTTCTGCTATTCACTTTATTTGTCACCGAGTCATGAAGGATCAAAACACTCGGGAGATCTGGGTCAGGGTTTCGATGTGCGTTTTCTTGTTCCGTAGAACTAGGTCTGGGCCTATTGCGTCTTTCAGTGGGGCTTCGTTTGACGTCATTACAGTTTGCGATTCGATTTTTTCTTCTGATGTTCTTTTTTCAGATTCTTTGGCTTTGTTTGTTGTTTCGGTGCCTTTTTTTTCATTGCATTTTTCCTGAGTGTTATTGTGGGCCTACTGGATTGAGGGATAAATGGTGGTGATGCTCCCGAACCAGCAGCTTCAGCATATGTAGGCTTACTGATACTGTTGGACTCTGTTTGGGTTCCAACGCTGTTGACCATTTTTTTTCTCCCTAGCATCATTTGACCGGACGACCTCATTCTGCTGTTGAATAATTTTTTTTTAAATTCGAAATTCGTGTGCAGAGCGCTGCTACCATTTCATGTAGGTCAGACAGACTAACTAACTCTACTCACGCCGGGCCCGATGTGTTGAGTGCTGGTTCCGGGCGTTGTAGCGCGGTCCATGCCATGAGCAACCAACCCGTCTTCGTCGCTCGTGGTACTTTTGTTACACTTTTCGACTGAGTCGCCCGCCCGCCGACTGTCCGTGTCCAGGATCAGTGTCTCGAGCGCTGATGACTCGGCTGTTCGGTCTCTTGTTCTCCTCGATCGCGTCATCTTCATGAACTTTGCAAAAATTCAGTGCTGCCTTCCGTTTCAGTGTTTTGACCGTAGCCGCCATCTTGTGTCTTCTCGTGTGTGTGTGTGTGTGTGTGTGTGTGTGTGTGTGTGCGGGCGCGCACACGCGCGTGTTCTTCTGTCGGATTTAGAAACACTAAATTCTTTTGTTTTGTATTGCATGGTATAAATGGATAGCAATCAATATGTTTATGTGAGAATCTTTTTTCACTCTCTCTCTCTCTCTCTCTCTCTCTCTCTCTCTCCTCTCTCTCTCTCTCTCTCTCACACACATCCACCACCCCGCTATCCTTCGATCCCTTGTGCTTGGTGATAATCATTGTTTGTTTTCTAACTTAATTTACAGAATTGTACACAGTGATGTTATGCTTTCTTATGTAAAATGACGGTGGTGCGCTGTTTAGTGACAATTATATTATCATTGTTCTCATCCTCAAAGTCAGGGTCCGTAGGAAGAGTCTTTGACAAACTGGTGTCCATTTACTGCCAGTATTGAGAGAGAGAGAGAGAGAGAGAGAGAGAGAGAGAGAGAGAGAGAGAGAGAGAGAGAGAGAGAGAGAGAGAGAGAGAGAGAGAGAGAGAGAGAGAGCGAGAGAGAGAGAGAGAGAGAGAGAATGACACTTTTTTTCATTGTCCATTTTGCTCTGAAGTCCTGTTACTACATGGAGAACAATCATGTTCGCCGATGCCAAAAGCTGAAGTTTCGCATTAACATACATTCACTCAAGCAGATGTGTCCACTGTTCCTGAAGAGAGAGAGAGAGAGAGAGAGAGAGAGAGAGAGAGAGAGAGAGAGACAGACAGACAGACAGACAGACAGAGACAGACAGACACAGACAGACAGAGTTACTCGCTTATTTGTTAACCGTAGGGATAAGGATCATTTGAAATTTGAGAGAGAGAGAGAGAGAGAGAGAGAGAGAGAGAGAGAGAGAGAGAGAGAGAGAGAGAGAGAGATTTACTTGATTATTTATTACCCGTTGGAATAGGGATTATTGCATTTCGTTTTAGATTAAGTGGCCATAATTGTGCACGAAAAATAAAAAAGATAAAACAAAGCCCAATGCGCCTGATTTTCTTACTCATTCACAATCACATGAACCAGTTTTTTCTTTTTTTTTTTTTTTTTAAGGTGTGGGCTGGCCTTATGAGCCAGGCTTCAGATTCTTTTTTCCAAAGTTATTACAAGAATGTGTGAGTGAGTCCGTCAAACACAGGGACAATCAAATCACAGGACAGAACACGACGCGTTTCGACCTGTCATGCCTTCTTCAGGCAAGGTAAACCAACATTCAGGACAATGAAAACGAAGAACGAGCAATCCACCACTGATCTTCTCATGTTCGACGCAAGATGAGCGTTGAATGAAAACGAGGCGGTTGTCCTGAATGTTGTCTGTCTATCTTCGCCTGAAGAAGACCTAAGAGGTCAAAATGCGTCGTGTTCTGCCTCGTAATTTGTTTGTACCTGTTGTTCGGCGGATTCGCTAACAATTCTTTTTTTCTTTAATTGGCTTCAGTTTCCACCTGCAGTCACTTCATTTTGAAACTAGCTTATCCAAGGGTGTAAGGCTCGATTCACGCTGAAGATAGTCGAATAGGGAGGCATTTTGTCATCGGAGTTAGCATCCGCGCGTTTGTACCATAGTGTTCCAGTACTTCGGCTGTTGGGATCATCCCGGGAGTCTTTTAGCCAGGGTACGACAACAACGACAACAACAACAACAAGCAAGTAGGAGCAGCAGCAGCAGCAGTATCAGCGCACTCTTAAATTTCCCCCCTTTCAGTTTCTTTGGAGGCTGTAGTCGGCCTCGCTGCTGCGCAGTCAGACTCTCCTCCCAGGGTCTGAAGTTCGACACTCACTAAAGACAAAGACAGGAATGGCTTTTCTCTTCAGGATTAACATCTCCGCAGACTTGAAACTCCTTCCTTATTAGTCTTTTGGACTCGTGGGCTGGCCTTGTGGATGTAATAGACATCAGAGTTTTGTTTGAAGGTACATGGTTCGGATTCCCACTCAAGAAAGAGGACATGATCTCTTCGGAGTTCGCATGTACACAGACTGAGTCATTCCTGGGTCTTCAGATGAGGCTCTCAGCCGACGTCCCCTGCAAGTGAACGCATGCATTGAAAGAAATCGTGTTTGCAAGTTAAATTCCATTCTTCCTTGATGAAGTGCACGTCATTGTATGCCCGTGTGTGTGTGTGTGTGTGTGTGTGTGGTGTGTGTGTGTGTGTGGAGTGTGTGTGTGTGGGGGGGGGGGGGGGGGGGGGGGGGGGGGGGGCGGGTTGCGTGCGTGCGTGTTTGTGTGCGTGCGCACGTTCATGCGCGCGCGCGCGCGCGCACGCGCGCGCGTGTGTGTGTGTGTGTGTGTGTGTGGTGTGTGTGTGTGTGTGTGTGTGGACAAAAAATCAATCACATGCACACAGGTGTCGCGTGTGTTTTTAGACATCATCCCTGAAAAACTGAATGTGACTGCCTGAAAATGACGGGGATTAAAAAAAAAAAGACAGTCGCATACGAAAAAAATCTCATCAGTACTGAGCCCCGGAATTCTAGACATGGAACGGAGAGGAGACGGAGAGAGAGAGACGAGAGAGGAGGGAGAGAGAGAGAGAGGAGGGAGGGAGGAGAGGAGGAGAGAGCGAGAGAGGAGGAGAGGGAGGGGAGGGAGAGGAATGGAGAGGAAGGAAGGGGAGAGGGGGGGCGGTGAGGATAAGAAGGAAGGAGGGAAAGAAGGAAGGACGGAAGGAAGGAAAAAGAAGGAAAGAAAGAAAGAAGCAAGGAAAGAAGGAAGGAAGGAAGGAAAGAAGATTGTCCTTCCAACACATTCTGTCCTTCCCTTCCTCAGCGTGTTCGTCCACACTGTTCCTCACGATCAGGTACTCCGTGGACGCCTCGTGGGACGGGCACAGCCGAGCGGCCTTGCATCCCTCAACCAACCTCCCCCTCTCCCCCAGCGTCCT
>JADBJO010000251.1:857500-862500 GCA_016801955.1 Conus betulinus | reverse complement strand
AGTTCACAAACAAATAATCAGTAAAACACATGAGAACCAAAACCATCAGGCAAATAATAAACACACAAAAAAGAATTGGTAAATTATTAACATACAAAAAACAAACAACAGTTAGTCAAGAATTTAAAAAACAAAGATATTCAAAACAAAAAAGTAGGGATATTTTGTCAAAAAAAAAACCTCAAACAAACAAAGCATTAAAGTAACTGACATAACAAATCAGGCAAAGCAATTGCAAACAAATAAAGAATCAACCAAACAACTAACAACAAAATGAAGACTTATAAAAACAAAAAAAAAAAAAAAATACAAAACAATGCGACTGATTTGTTAAAACAAAGAACAAACAAATACCGTACCGAATTGTTGAAACAATCAACAGGCAAACACAAATTCGATCACGCGATCAACAAATATAGAAAGAATGAGTCAAATAATTGATTAAGAAAAATAATCTATGAGGCAATTAACATACACAGACTCGGTCAAGGAAATAAAAACAGAATCAAGAAATAGGATAAGTCAATCGTTCGAAAGAAACAAAATCTATCAAGCAATTTACACAGGATCGATCCAGCAAATCAGTTCAGAGTGAGTGCAAACAAAAAAACAAACAAAAAAAAAAACCCACCAAAACAAACGAACAAACAACAAAAACAACGACAACGACACGACACAACAACAATTACAGCAACAACAACAAAGAGCCTGGCTGTGAAACAATTACCAAATGGACACAGAATCGGTCAGGCAGTCGTTTGTCCGTCGAATAATGAAAAAAGAAGTGCTCAAATGGCCAATGAACAACAACAACAACAACAACAACAACAACAAAAACGCAACAAACCCACAAACTATCAAACAATTAAAAACAAAACAACAGAGTCAGTCAAGTTAGTAGCCACTAAGGAAAGAATGGACCAAAAATAGCATAACAAATATACATATTATATACACGAACATACTGACGGTGTTACATTAAATATAGGAAAATTAAAGAAAAATAACATATCCATTTTATCTAAACCCAGGAAAAAGACACTTCAACAACACAACAACAACAACAACAACAACAACAGCAGCAGCAGCAGCAGCAGCAGCAGCAGTAGCACAACAACAACAACTGCAACAAAACATTCTTTCTTCTTCTTCTTCTTCTCTTCTTCTTCGTCGTCGTCGTCGTCGTCGTCGTCGTCGTCAAAAGATCGTAATACAATGAAGATATTGACGACGCGGACGACGATGAGTATGGTGGTGACGATAATGCCATGCTCCTTTTCGTACTCATCGATGGTGGCGTTGTTATCAAATCGAACAGCCGATCAGTGTATTAAAAGTCGGTTGAAACAGCCGAACACTAGCACGCACGCATCCTCTCTCTCTCTCTCTCTCTCTCTCTCTCTCTCTCTCTCTCTCTCTCTCTCTCACACACACACACACACACACACACACACACACACACACACACACACACACACACACACACACAATCACACACACTTATACGCATGCACTCGCGCGCGCGCCCCACGCGCGCTCGCTGGCAGGCACAGCACGCTCGCAGGCACGCACATGTACACGCATGAACACACGCAACATACAGGGTCATTCACACACATGTATAAATGCGAGCCTTTATGCATACAGATATACGTATATACAAACATGCACAGATAGATACATGGACACAATGCTTGTATGAATGCATACATAAAACATTCATGCATAGATACACGCGCTCGCGCGCGCGCGCTCACGCGCACACACACACACACACACACACACACACACACACACACACACACACACACACACACACACACACACACACACGACTGCATGTGCAGACACATAAATCCATACAAACAGTTCCGAATGCCATGACAAGAACATAACGACCTGGCCTATAAACAACCAAAGATACAAAAAAAAAAAAAAAAAAAAAAAAAAAGCAAAACAGGCAAACAGGCAACCCAAGAAACGAGCAAACAAACAACAAATAAATATAGAACGAAAGGCAAACAAAGAGACAGAGCATCTAACAAACAAAGGAAGGAACAAAGGGAAAGCAAAATAACAAATCGGGGAAAAAGCTATTATCGGAGAATTGAAAGTAATGGGGATTTTAGTTCAGCTTGAACTGACGTTTTGGTTTTTATTCCGAGGAAATTTCCATGTCTCCGTTTAAAAAGACAAGAAGATTGTGAGAAGAAGTAAATAAATAAATAAATAGATAAGATGGCAAATGAAAGAAAATCGCTCTGAAAAAAAATCATCCAATTTAGTTATCCAGTCATTTACTTATTCATTCATTTATTTGTTTATCTGTCTGTTTATTTATTTATTTGTTTATCTATTCATTTATATATTTGTCTGTTATTTGTATTTATTCATTTATTGATTGATTCGCATTTTGATTTTTGTTCATCTTTGCAAGTTTCTTTTTGCATTAATCTTCATCCTGCCTTTCTTTTGACTTCCTCTTCGTCTTTATTTTCAATTTTCTTTTTTCCTTCATTTCTTGTTGCCTTCCTTCCTTCCTTTCTTCCCTTGCCTCTGTGTTTTGTGATCACTCTATGCTGTTATTTTTGCATCAAATTTCCACTATCAATTGAACTCATATTAATAATTTTATATATTGATAAGGTTTCAATGGAGAAAATTTGAAAAAAAAAAAAAAAAAAAAAACAGAAGCAAGAGAAGCAGAAAGAACGTAAGTAGTTTAGTCAATCGTAAGTATTATGATATAGAAATTAATGTGAGAAAATATGCCAGAACACACACGTGGAGAAACTGAAACATGTTTATGTCACATCATTCTTAAAAAAAAACTCAGTAGTATGAAAATACATTGTTTCAAAGATGGATAGAGAGAAAGAAAAAGGAAAGAAGAAAGAAAGAAATGAAGATCAAAAGGAAGAGAAAAGAACGGAAGAAAGAGAGAAAGGATGAACGAGAAAAAAAAAAAACAACAACAACCCAGGAATGACTGACGAAAAGGGGAAAAGAAAACAAAAGATGTTTCTAACAGGTAAGCTACTGTTCTGTCGTTCTGAAATTCTCTGTGTACATGATTTTTGTCTGAGTATATGGTTTAACTTACAATATTCTGCATGCACTTTATAGCGTTATTGTATCTGGTGTTAACTCTCCTTGGCTATAACAACATGAATAATGAAGAAATCCTTGACCTGTCGTCGGCGTTTGATACCATTGATTATTTCACTGTCGATTTTTTTTTTTTAAAAAAAAGTCTCCGTGTGGCATTTCTGGTGAAGCTGTATTGTAGTTTCAGTCATACCTCTCTGATACAACCCGGACCGTTGCGCATGTTTCGTTTGGGTGTACCTCAGGGTTCTGTCTTTGGCTTTGTCATATTTGTACTTAACATAAAAATTCTCTCATTCTCATTCTTTGATCATCCAGACTTGTGCTGACGAATCTCAGCTAATAAACTCATCACACTCAGCCCAAATACATGCAAGCTTCTAACCATTCAGAACTGCATCTTGTAAATGAATAAAACTGGATAGGATTACAAAAAATGTAGAGTAACTGAAAAGAAAGCCGTCTTCTCTTCCGTTTCCAAAACACAAGTCTGCTGGTCGCTTCTTGTGATGTGCAGTTTGCTTCCTCTGCTAAAAGATGTAGGTTTCAGTATCAGCCGAAGCATTACCTTCGATATTCCTGTTTCAAATGTTTGCCGTTCTGCTGGTGCTAAGAAACAGCGCTTGAATTTTAATCTGTCATTGTCTAACAACCAAAGCTGCCGTAAAGAGATTCGTACGACCATCATGAGGATAATCATATGAATAATAATGGTCTGGTCAATCTATCAGTAAGACTTGTCAAACAAAATGTAAAAACAGTTTACCGATACACGCCTCTACTGCCAGATTTATACAGATGACAATGAGTTGCGTGACTTTGCTGAAGATTTGTTCTGCACAGGGTGATGTTCATGTACTGATGATGTTTGCCTGTGGATGAACAGTCAGAAAGTAGACACTGATAAAACCGAACTGATGCTTGTTGGCGCTCCGACATGCTGGTAAGTTCACATTATGTAAACAGCTGCAACACAGCACCTAAAACCCCGTGAAGTATCTGAGAATCAGACTGGGTCAAATTATTTCAAAGCAGAAGTATATTAGTAACAGCTGTTGCGCATCTTTGCTCAAGTATCTCAGAATCAGACTAGATCAAAGTTTTTCAATGCAGAAGTACACTTGTGACGTCTACCACGTTTATTTGCTCAAATCTGGACGAATTGCGGATTTTTTTTTTTTTTTTTTTTTTTCACATCATCCAATCACATCATCGCCGCTCTGGGGAAAAAAACCCAGGCTAGGTTATTGCAGTTCACTTCTCGTCAGTCGTCTACCAGAACAAACTTATCCGGTCGTAAAAAATTCAAAGTTGTACCGCAAAACTAGGAGCTGAAAAAGAAGGCAAACAAACAAAAACACGTAAACCCACAAACAAAACCAGTGTACAGCTCGTGAAGGAATCTTCTTGTCCCGCTGTGAAATGTCGGTGCCAGTGCAGGACAACAGTTTTTGTGCTCTGCATTTTCCATGGGTCATTTCCACCGTGTTTGTCCACGTTGCAAAACGCATCACAATTTTTTTTTTTTTTTTTTTTTTTTTTTTTCACGTCCGTCCCATGAACAACTCTTCAGAATGCCAACACGCGAAAGTGAAGACCAGGGAGAGACACCGTTTTACTTTCTCTGCATCATGTTGCAAAATGAGGCGACAGCAGGCGGAAATCTACTCAATATCAATGTTAGCGCACTGCAAAAAAAAAAAAAAAAAAAAAAAAGTGGACAAACGAGTCACAAGACAAAACAGGACGCGTTTCGACCTCTTAGGTCTTCTTCATTCAAGAGACAAAACAATCAGAGCAACGAAAATGAACGAACAATCACTTGCGCCTATCTTGCGCTGAAGTGGATGGAGTTAAGTGATTGCTCATTCATTTTCGTTGTCCTAATTGTT
>JADBJO010000251.1:842500-850000 GCA_016801955.1 Conus betulinus | reverse complement strand
GTATGCATGCATATAGGTGGACGAATGGATGGACTTCACTTCGTCTGTCTTACCATGTCTCATTTGGTCTCATACTATCCTAGCTAATCTCATCTTTCTTAGCTTGTTTCACCTCATCCCAACACGTCTGAAACCACCTGTCTCATCTTGTGCCATATCATCTCCCCGGGTCACACCTCATCTCTCAGTGTCTCGCCTCATCTCACTTGTCTCATCTTGTGTCATATCATCACCCCGGTCACCTCATCTCTCAGTGTCATGTCTCGCCTCATCTCACCTGTCTGATCTTGTGTCATATCATCACCCCGGGTCACACCTCATCTCTCAGTGTCATGTCTCGCCTCATCTCACCTGTCTCATCTTGTGTCATATCTCTTCCCGGGTCACACCTCATCTCTCAGTGTCATGTCTCGCCTCATCTCACCTGTCTCATCTCGTGTCATATCATCTCCCCGGGTCACACCTCATCTCTCAATGTCTCGCCTCATCTCACCTGTCCATCTTGTGTCATATCTCCCCCAGGTCACACCTCATCTCTCAATGTCTCGTCTCGCCTCATCTCACCTGTCTCATCTTGTGTCATATCATCACCCCGGGTCACACCTCATCTCTCAATGTCTCGCCTCATCTCACCTGTCTCATCTTGTGTCATATCATCACACCGGGTCACACCTCATCTCTCAATGTCTCGCCTCATCTCACCTGTCTCATCTTGTGTCATATCATCACACCGGGTCACACCTCATCTCTCAGTGTCATGTCTCGCCTCATCTCATCTGTCTCATCTTGTGTCATATCATCTCCCCGGGTCACACCTCATCTCTCAGTGTCATGTCTCGCCTCATCTCACCTGTCTCATCTTGTGTCGTATCATCTCCCCCGGTCACACCTCATCTCTCAGTGTCATGTCTCGCCTCGCCTCATCTCACCTGTCTCATCTTGTGTCATATCATCTCCCCCGGGTCACACCTCATCTCATTGTCATGTCTCGCCTCATCTCACCTGTCTCATCTTGTGTCATATCATCTCCCCGGGTCACACCTCATCTCTCAATGTCTCGCCTCATCTCACCTGTCTCATCTTGTGTCATATCATCTCCCCGGGTCACACCTCATCTCTCAGTGTCTCGCCTCATCTCACCTGTCCCATCTTGTGTCATATCATCCCCGGGTCACACCCCATCTCTCAATGTCTCGTCTCATCTCACTTGTCTCATCTTGTGTCATGTAATCTCCCCGGTCACACCTCATCTCTCAGTGTCATGTCTCGCCTCATCTCACCTGTCTCATCTTGTGTCATATCATCACCCCGGGTCACACCTCATCTCTCAATGTCTCGCCTCATCTCACTTGTCTCATCTTGTGTCATATCATCACCCCGGGTCACACCTCATCTCTCAGTGTCATGTCTCGCCTCATCTCACCTGTCTCATCTTGTGTCATATCATCTCCCCGGGTCACACCTCATCTCTCAATGTCTCGCCTCATCTCACCTCATCCCACGTCATCCCGCCTGTCTCGCCCTGTTTCATCCTATCTCACCGTGTCCAGACTTGTTCCACCTAATCTCACGTTATCCTGTCTCATTTCACTTGTCTGCGAGCTAAACCCTCTCACTACAGCCCAAGTTGCCCTGAGTGCAGAGATGGAGAAAGTGGTGCTTCAGGGGGTCCCAGCTCATTGCGGCATCGGAGGCGATGTAAAAAGCAGCAGACACACTGGCAAAAGAGGGAGCGCAGAGGGAGCCAACCGACAATCCAGTGAGCTATGATGAAGCAAAGACCATCCTCAAGGCTCAGCAGCGGAAGAAGTGGCAGCTTCAGCACCCAAAACACAACCCAGATGATGGCTACTTTTCTATGCGACGACGGGAACAGGTGCAGATCTTCCGAAGGAGAACTGGACACAATCGTCTGCGCCATCACATGCACACAAAACTCGGCACTGGACAGTCTGGAGAGTGCCCTTGTAGTCAGGGACAAATGACAGCAGACATATCCTCCAGAACTATCCGATGCATGCTGCATCCCGAAACAAATACTGGCCGACACCAACAGCATTGGAGGCCAAGCTGTACGGCACCCTGGCGGAGCTGAGGCGGACGACTGCCTTCATCCAGGACACTGGGCTGGACATTTAAAGAGAGGGCGAACGAGGAAGAAGGAATTTCAATTGTCTCATGTTATCTCACCTCATGCCGCATTGCCTCACCTCGTCTCAGCTTATTCCACCTCATCTCCCCCTATCTTACCTTGTCTCACCTCATCTCATCTTGCCACAGTTCATCCCCTAATGTCTCAGGTTATCTCACCTTGTCCCGTACTGTCTCACCTGTCTTATCTCATGTCACCGTATGTCACCTCATCTCGCCTGTCTCACCTTGTCTCACTTTTCTTCACCTCATCTCATCACATTTCATCTCACTTTACCTCACCTCTTATCTCTCTAACCTACCATTCTTCCAGTGCATTGCCTCATCTCTCTCTCATCCCACTTCATCTCGCTTGCCTCACCTTATCCCACTTCATCTCACTTTCCTCACCTTATCCCACTTCATCTCACTTTCCTCACCTTATCCCACTTCATCTCACCTCATCTCACCTTATCCCACTTCATCTCACCTCATCTCAACTTCTCCCACTTCATCTCACTGTCTCACCATATTCCACTTCATCTCACTTGCCTCACCTTATCACACTTCATCTCACCACATCTCAACTTCTCCCACTTCATCTCACCTCATCTCACCTTATCCCACTTCATCTCACTTTCCTCACCTTATCCCACTTCATCTCACTTTCGTCACCTTATCCCACTTCATCTCACCTCATCTCACCTTATCCCACTTCATCTCACTTGTCTTACCTTATCCCACTTCATCTCACCCGTCTCACCTTATCCCACTCATCTCACCCGTCTCACCTTATCCCACTTCGTCTCGCTTGTCTCACCTTATCCCACTTCATTTCACCTGTCTCACCTTATCCCACTTCATCTCACCTGTCTCACCACCTTATCCCACTTCATCTCACTTGTCTCACCATATCCCACTTCATCTTACTTGTCTCACCTTACCCACTTCATCTCACCTCATCTCACCTTATCCCACTTCATCTTACTTGTCTCACCTTATCCCACTTAATCTCACCTCATCTCACCTTATCCCACTTCATCTCACCCATCTCACCTTATCCCACTTCATCTCACTTGCCTCACCTTTTCCCACTTCGTCTCGCTTCTCTCACCTTATCCCACTTTCATCTCACTTGCCTCACCTTATCCAACTTAATATCACTTGTCTCACCTTATCCCACTTCAGCTCGCTTGTCTCACCCTTATCCCACTTCATCTCACCCATATCAGCTTATCCTACTTCATCTTACTAGTCTCACCTTATCCCACTTTATCTCACTGTCTCACGTTATCCTACCTCATGTCACTCGTCTCACCTTATCCCACTTCATCTCACCCGCCTCACCTTAAACCCAGGTCACCCCACGTTATCCCACCTAATTTCTCCAGCCTCACATCGTTTCGCTTCATCTCATGTTATCCCATCTCCTTTTACCTGTCTCACGTTATCCCACCTAAACCCTCCTGTCTCACCACTGTTTCACCTCATCTCATATTATTCCATCTCCTTTTACCTGTCTCACGTTATCCCACCTAAACCCTCCTGTCTCACACTGTTTCACACCTCATCTCATATTATTCCATCTCCTTTTACCTGTCTCACGTTATCCCACCTAAACCCTCCTGTCTCACACTGTTTCACCTCATCTCATATTATTCCATCTCCTTTTACCTGTCTCACGTTATCCCACCTAAACCCTCCTGTCTCACACTGTTTGGCTTCATCTCATGTTATCCCACCTCTTACCTGTCTCACATTGTTCCCCCTGATCTCACCTGCCTCATCCTGTTTCACCTCCGCTCACCTTACGCCATCTAATCTCACAAGTTTTCAACTCATCATCCCATCTCATCACACTTGTCTGACCTTATCTCTTCTCCTCTCACGTTCTGTCATTTCATCCACGTGTCCCACCATTGTCTCACATCATCATGATCACCCTGATTAAATCCCAGTTCACCTCACCTCATCCCCCCCACCTCGTCTCACCTGTATTTCGACTGATCTCATCCGTCTCACCTGGTCTAGCTTCATCTCATCTGTCTCACCTCGTCTCACCATGTCTGACCTCAATCATCACGTTCGACCTCCATCTTCCCTGTCTCACCATGTCTCACCTCATCTGAGTTTGTTCCACCTTATATCACCTAGCCTCATCGTTTCTCACCTTGCCTTACTCTGTCACACCATACCTTACCTCATCCATACTCATCTCGCTTGATTCGGCTCAGTTTGCCTCGTTTGACCATGATTCACCTCATCTTAGTATATCCCACTTCATCTCACTTGTCCCACCTGGTCACACCTCATCATGATTCACACCGTTTCACCTTAACTCCCCCCCCCCCCCCCCCCCCCCCCCCCCCCCCCCCCCCCCCCTCACCTTTTCTCACTCTCCTCCGCTCTTGTCACTTGATGTCATCTTTCCTCGCCACATTTTCATCATGTTTCCCCTGACAGCACCTGGTCTCACTTCATCTTCCCTGTCTCACCATGTCTCACCTCATCTGAGTTTGTCCCACCTTATATCACCTAGCCTCATCGTTTCTCACCTTGTCTTACTCTGTCACACCATACCTTACCTCATCCATACTCATCTCGCTTGATTCGGCTCAGTTTGCCTCGTTTGACCATGATTCACCTCATCTTAGTGTATCCCACTTCATCTCACTTGTCCCACCTGGTCACACCTCATCATGACTCACACCGTCTCACCTTAACCCCTTAACCCCCCCCCCCCCCCCCCCCCAGCTCACCTTTTCTCACTCTCCTCCGCTCTTGTCACTTGATGCCATCTTTTCCTCGCCACATTTTCATCATGTTTCCCCTGACAGCACCTGGTCTCACCTCACTAACCCTGTCTCGCTTTGTCTCACCTCATTTCACAATGTCTCGTGTCTGTCTGACCTCAGTTCACTCTCCTTTCTTTCTCACGTCACCTCAACACCCCTCACTTTATTTCACCTTTCTTCGCAGCATTCCTTCATGCCCTCCTTTACCCTCCCCTTATCATCTTACCCTGCTTCACCCTGTCTTATTTTGTCTCACCTCATCTCACCATGTCTCACCTCATCTTCACCGTTCTCACCTCATCTCACCGTGTCTCACCTCATCTCACCGTGTCTCACTCATCTCACCCTGTCTCACCTCATCTTGCCGTGTCTCACCTCATCTCACCGTGTCTCACCTCATTTCACCTCACCGTGTCTCACCTCATCTCACCGTGTCTCACCTCATCTCACCTCATCTCACCGTGTCTCACCTCATCTTGCCCTGTCTCACCTCATCTCACCGTGTCTCACCTCATCTCACCGTGTCTCACCTCATCTCACCGTCATCTCACCTCATCTCACTGTCTAACCACATCTTGCCATGTCTTATTTTGTCTTACCTCATCTCACCGTGTCTCATCTAATCTCATCTCACCGTGTCTCACCTCATGTTGCCATGTCTCACCTCATCTCACCATGTCTCATTTCATCTCATTTCACCATGTCTCACCTCTTCTTGCCATGTCTCACCTCATCTGACCATGTCGTACCCTATCTCACCGTGTCTAACCATGTCCCACCGTGTCTCACCTCATTCCACCGTGTCTCACACCTCATCTCACCGTATCTACCTAATCTTGTCATGTCTCACCTCATCTCACCGAGTCTGACCTATCTCACCGTGTCACCTCATCTCACCATGTCTCACACCTCATCTCACCGTGTCTCACCTCGTCTTACTGTCTTACGTCATCTTGCCATGTCTCATCTCACCATGTCTCATCCCATTTCACCGTCACTTACCTCTCTCATCGTGTCTCACCTAATCTCACCACGTCTCATCTCATCTCACCGTGTCTCACCTAATCTCACCACGTCTCATCTCATCTCACCGTGTCTCACCATATCTCACCGTGTCTCATCTAATCTCATCTTACCATGTCTCACCTCATGTTGCCATGTCTCACCTCATCTCACCATGTCTCATTTCATCTCATCTCACCGTGTCTCACCTCATCTTGCCATGTCTTACCTCACCTGACCATGTCTTACCCTATCTCACCGTGTCTCACCTCATCTCACCACGTCACGTCTCATCTCATCACACCGTGTCTCACCATACTTCACCGTGTCTCATCTAATCTCATCTCACCATGTCTCACCTCATGTTGCCATGTCTCACCTCATCTCACACCGTGTCTCATTTAATCTCATCTCACCGTCTCTCACCTCGTCTTACCGTGTCTCATCTCATCTCACCGTCTCTCACCTCGTCTTACCGTGTCTCATCTCATCTCACCGTCTCTCACCTCGTCTTACCGTGTCTCATCTCATCTCACCGTACTCATTTCATCTCATCTTACTGTGTTTCACCTCATCTCACCATGTCTCATCTCACCTCGTCTTACCGTGTCTTACCTCATCTCACTGTGTCTCATCTCATCTTGCCATGTCTCACCTCATCTCACCATATTTCACCTCATCTCACCGTGTCTCACCTCATCTTGCCATGACTCACCTCATCTCACACTGTCTCACCTCATCTTGTCATGTCTCACCTCATCTCACCGTGTCTCACCTCACCTTGCCATATCTCACCTCATCTCACACCATGTCTCACCTCATCTCACCATGTCTCACCTAATCTTGTCATGTCTCACCTTATTCCCACCATGTCTCACCTCATCTTGCCATGTCTCACCTCATCTCGCGCCATATCTCACCTCATCTCACCATGTCTCATATCGTTTCATCATGTCTCACCTCATCTCACACCATGTCTCATATCGTCTCACTGTGTCTCACCTCATCTCACACCATGTCTCACCTCATCTCACCATGTCTCACCTCATCTCACACCATGTCTCACCTCATCTCACACCATGTCTTACCTCATCTCACACTATATCCCCTCATCTCACACCATGTCTCACCTCATCTCACCATGTCTCACCTCATCTCACACCATGTCTCACCTCATCTCACACCATGTCTCACCTACTGTCGCCATGTCTCTCCCCTCATTTTACACCATATCTCACCTAATCTCGCCATGTCTCATCTCATCTCATCTCACACCATGTCTCACCTAGTCTCGCAATGTCTCGCCTCATCTCGCTGTACTTCTCCTCACCTCACCGTGTCCCGCCTCCTTTTACCTTATCCCACCTTGCCTCACCTCGTGTAGGTTTGTTTCACCTCATCTCTTCATGTCTTACCCTGTCTCACCTCGTCTTATCTTGCCCCGCCTCATCTGAGCAGATCCCACTTTGACTAGCTCACCACGCTTTGTCTCAACTCATCTAAGCATACCATACACTCCTTTTCATCCGTTATGTCTTACCCCTTTTGCCATGTATCGCCTATTTCACTTTGT
>JADBJO010000251.1:825000-832500 GCA_016801955.1 Conus betulinus | reverse complement strand
CTTTCTTTGTGTCTCTCTCTTCTTTTTCTTCCATTTGAAAAAAAAAAACAAAACATAATTCTGAATATAAATCACAGAATCGAATGACCACGCCCACGCCTTGCAATGGACAATAGAGTGGAAAGGACAAAAAAGAGCATCTCGGGCATGCAGTCAGAAAGGTTCCAAGGGATGGGTCCACACTACGTTCCTTATCCCTATTCCGACACTCCCCCCCCCCCCCCCCCCCCCTCCTTTGCTTGCCCCATTCCAACAACACACCACACACACACACACACACACACACACACACACACACACACACATCACACCACACACACACACACACACACACACACACACGATATGATTTTGATGCCCATGATGGAGGGTAGAGGGCTTGTGGCCAGTCCAGTTCTGTGATGCACGTTCAGGATTTCTTACACACACACACACACACACACACACACACACACATACAGGCACGCACGCATGCACGCACACACGCACGCGCACGCACACACACACACACACACACACACACACACACACACACACACACACACACAGAGATGCTCTGTGCACATCTTTGCCTTTAGGTGTGAATACGTTGTTTCACAAAGTGACGTGGCTTTTCGGATATGTTTTTATAGCAAGAGGAAGCACAATTGGAGAGAATTCGGGAAGCAGGAGGGTGGTGGGTGGGTGGGTGGGGGTGGACAGGGGTACAGGGTAGGTAGTGTAATGAGGACAACCAGAAAAGGATGGGCGGGGTGGGGATAAGGGTGGGGGTTGAAGATGGGGGTTGAAAAACTAAGATCATAGATTTCATCTGTTCGTAGTAAAATGACAAAAGTAGATGGCTGTTGTTGTTGTTGTTGTTATCGTCGGCGTCGCCGTTGTTGTTGCTGTTGTCGCTATTATTGTTGATGTTGTTGCTGCTGTTGTTGTTGTTGTTACTGTTGTAAAAGTGTGAAAATCTCCTTCGGCGGTTCTGTTGAACGCTACCTTTATTCGTTTCTGCCTTAAACACCCCCCCCCCCCCCCCCCCCCCCCCACCACACACACACACACACACATTTCTTCTGGCGGCCATTCTTCACATTTCCATTAAATAATTTCCATTACCATTTCTTCTGGCGGCCATTCTTCACAGCACACACATGGACATCAGATAAGTCTCTCTCTCCGTTCTTTGTTTGTACTGTCCTAAATGTTAAATGTGATTTTTTCTTTTTTCTTTTCTTGAAGAATACCCAGGAGGTCGAAATGCATCGTGTCTTGTCCTGTGCTTTGTCAATGTCCTTGGCGGCAACTAACCCCCACTCTTTCTAAATTTTGCTTCTTCGTTTTCCGCCATCAGTCACTCCATTTTGAAACTCAGACGCCAGTTCAACTGTTAAGAGTTTCTCTCGAAAGAGCACAGCTGTGTGACACGCTACCAACAGAAGAAATGAAAACTCCGTCAGTTCCATGTTCTTCTTTTCTGTCTTTGGGTCTTTACTCCGTGAATGGGAGAGAACAAAATTTGTTGGTCTAGTCCAACACACACACACAAAAAAGACATGGGACCTTGCATAGTGGAAACGAGTATTATTACCTTCCCTCACAGATCGGGGATTGAAGACACTGGAAAAAAAAAAAAAAAAAAAAAAAAAAAAAAAAAAATATATATATATATATATATATATATATAATGCTGAACAATTAGTAGTGGGGGAAAACAAGTGCAGGTTAACCATTCTTCCATCATTATAGTAATGATTTGGCAAAGATTCGAAATTGAAAGGGAAAAAAAAAAATTTGAAGATGAAATAAATGGGAAAATGTATATCATAAACATGAAAACCCCTTCACTAGCTGCATGAGGAAACTATCGCAATCCCTCCCGAAGACAGATCTATATGTGTCGCCTGCTCTAAGACAGATCTATATGTGTCGCCTGCTCTAAGACAGATCTATATGTGTCGCCTGCTCCGAGGCCTTGTCGCCTGCTCTAAGACAGATCTATATGTATCGCCTGCTCCGAGGCCTTTCGTCCGCTGGATCGGACTCATCAGGGAGACACGGCTGATTGTGTCTGTGCTCTTGGCGTCAGATAGAGACACACCACAGTCCATAATCTGTGGTGTTTCCGACCGCCAAGGGTTCGAAAAAGAATGCAACAGCACCCCCAAAGCAGCCAGCGAAAGGTAGTAGAATTAAACAAAACGAAAGTTTGGAGAGGAAAAAAAGTTGTTGAAACTAAAAACATTACGCAAACAGTATAAAAGTAAGGGACAATCTTTGAGCCTATGCTTGAGGATCCATTTAAGGATGCAAGGGAGATCAAAAGATACAGAACAGTCTGAGTGGTCAGCTCTGCTGTTCAATAACCCAAGCATTGTCAGCGGCTAAGAATTGCGCAGAATTGTGCTTATATATATATATATATATATATATATATATATATATAATAAAGCATTTGTGCATAAGATATGACAGAGAGAGAGAGAGAGAGACAGACAGAGAGAGACAGACAGACAGACAGACACAGACAGACAGAGGGTCGAGTTGCAGCAGTTGTATTCCCCATAGTGTGTTTTTTTTTTTTTGGTTTTGTTAGTGCCGATTTCTTTATTTTTAGATCACGCTGTAACCTTAGATCCCCCCCCCCCCCCCCCCCCCCCCCACCCGCACCCCTTCCCCAGGAGATGGTGAACGTGATGAAAGACAGGCGAGTAGCTGAGTGAAATGTTTTTTTCTTTTTTTTCTTTTTTTTTTTTTACTTTTTTTTTTTTTTTAAGCACTGCAACATGTAACCCATTTGCGTCCCTGGACTAATCTAACTATATTGAGCAGCTTTTTACAACGTCACCAAGAGAGCAGAGAATAATCGAATGCCTGGCGGGAAAAAAAAAGGTCATTAAGTTTAGATTTAGAAATCGACCTCCCCCTCTTTTCCAAATGGCAGACCTATATCAAGCTTATATCATCATATCTTAAAGGAGAAAAACAAAGAGGACCAAAATAATAAATAAATAAGTAAAAGGATAAGAGAATAAAAAAATAACGTCCCTGTCAAATATAAAAGCATCGAATGCAAGACATGGGGTAGGCCTACTTAGTTTATTTTCAGCTGAATTTTAAGGTTGCAGACATTGACATATTTGTATGAAAAAACAAGTTCTGCAAAGAAGAGGTGAGAAGGAGACGGAAGGAAGACAGACAGAGAGACAACAGAGAGGCAGACAGAGAGAAGAGAGAGAGAGAGACAGAGAGGCAGCGGAGAGAGAGAGAGAGAGAGAGAGAGAGAGAGACGCGGACTCACAGATACACAGACACACTGCCAAAGAGAGAAAGGAAGGAAGGAAGGAAGGAGAGAGAGAGAGAGAGAGAGAGAGAGAGAGAGAGAGAGGGGGGGGGGCAGACATACACACAGAGATAGAGGCAGACAGACAGACAGAGAGAAAGCCAGGCATACAGACACACAGACAAAGATAGAGACAGACGGACAGACACAATACAGACAGAGAGACAGACAGAGACAGACAGAGAGAGAGAGAGAGAGAGAGAGAGAGAGAGAGACAGAAGGACAGGGAAGGACAGGGTGGGGGGGGGGGGGGGGGGGGGGGGGGGGGGGGGGAGAAGAAGAAGAAAGAAAGAAGAAAGAAAGAAGAGAGGAAGACAGAGAGATTAGAGAGAGAGAGAGAGAGAGCGAGAGAGAGAGAGAGAGAGAGAGAGAGAGAGAGAGAGAGAGAGAGAGAGAGAGAGAGAGAGCGAGACTGACAAAAAAGGCGAAATGATTCCCATGCCGAACCAAATCTAATTCCACCGTATGTGGATAGTTTAATTTTCCTCCCCAATCCTTATTTGACCGTGACGCGTGGAACGCCGCCCCGAACTGCCGTTTTTTATGGCTTTCTCATTCGGTCTTGGGGTCGTCAGGCAGCGATTGGGCCATTCCCAGCCTATGCTGGCCGATTCAAAAACACGCTTGTAATCAATTCTCGAAGATTAGAATCGCTTTTCCGGAAAATGGGGTCTGCGGCGAAAGGCTTACAGCCCTCGTAATGAGGTTGTAGGGAGCGGCAAAACGTCTTTGTTGATTTGCAAGCACAAGAAGAAAGACTAGGAGAGAAGGAAAGAAAAAAAAAAAAAAAAAGAAAAGAAAAGAAAGGAAAGGAAAGGAAAATCAGGCACATCAAGTTGAACTTGGCACAGAGAGAGAGAGAGAGAGAGAGAGAGAGAGAGAGAGAGAGAGAGAGAGAGAGAGAGAGAGAGAGAGAGAGAGAGAGAGAGAGAGAGAGAGATTGAAGCAAGATGCGGTATGGAGGGAGGGTAGGGTAGGGTGAGGGTTGGGGGGGGGGGGGGGTGGCGCTGGGTGAGGGATGGGGAAGGTGGCGAGGAGAACGGTGTTGGAGAGGGAAAGAAAGGGGGGGGGGGGGGGGGGGGGGGGGGGGTTAGGGGGTGGAGATGGGCAGGGCTGGAGGAAGGGGATGGGGGACGGAATGCTAGGAAAAGACAACACACAGACACATAGACAGACTAGCAGACTGAAGAAAGATTCAAGGAGGAAAAAAAAACAAAAAAAAAAACAGGAAAAACAGGTAGGAAAGAAGGGGAGGGGGAGGGAGAAGGCAGAGACAGAGACAGACAAACAGAGAAAGAGAAATGCGAATTGCAGCCATTCTGCGCCGGGTTCCAAAACGGTGTCCCTCCTTCAGGGAGAGAGAGAGAGAAAGAGAGACGATCGCTCCTGTAAATTCATTCACTGTCTGTTAACCTGTCCCCTCCCCCTTCTAGCTAGACGAGACTAAGCACCTTTGCGCGCGAACCTACCCCCCCCCCCCCCCCCCGCCCCCCATCCACCTGCCTCCCTCCCCCATGATCTGAGGTTGTCGGTTAAAAAGTGTTAAAGACAAAGATTTGTTGCATACATGTAAACATCAAGGGATTTAAGCCTGCTTTCGAGCCAAGAAACAAAACTGGACTCAGTTCTTTGTGACGGTTGTGGAGGCATTTTTTTTTTTTTTTGGTATGGTTGATATTTTTGTTTTTTTTGTTGTTTTGTTTTTTTTTTTTTTTTTCTTTTTTTTTTTTTTTTCCCAGATAATTAATTTATATTTAGGCTTAACGTCCTCATGGTTACCTGAGTTCGTATGACAGACTGTTGGACTGACGTTATGACCCCTCAGGAGGCAAGGGTCACTCACGCCGGCTCCCACTATCTAGCTATTATTGTCGACAGTAGGGGACTTAGCAGGTGATGTCCTGCGTATGTTGGATCAGAACAGGCGCTACTGAACACCACCCAAGTGACTCGGCAGCAATGCAGTGTCTCCTCCGGTGGGTTGCCTCTTGACGACTTGACATTGACTGCTCCCTGTGGATTGCCAGTGCCGGGGCTGCGCGCGGGCCGGGCCGGGCTGTGGCTGGCTGGCTGTGGTTTGGGAGGTCGGAATGAACGGCGTGGGTGTAATCACAGGGGAAAAAAAAAAGAAAAAAAAAAGTGCATATGATAGACAATCCTAGGTGACACATCCCATCACGACTATAGCATATTAGAATGGACATTAAAATTGTCTATTCTTGTTTATTACGCTTTTATTTGTTTGTTCGTATGTCTTTTTTGTTGTTGTTGTTTTTGTTTTTTTTTGTTTTTTGTTTTGTTCATCTGTTTTCCTAGGCGCTAGCGGATTCGAACTCACAACATTTGAGTGAGAAATTAGATTTCTATCACTGAACCAGGTTTGCCCAAATATCTTCCATGCACATCCCATTTATTCGTTTTGTCTTCGGCGATGACGCAGACTTCTTCAATCGTGTTGGCAAGACAACAACAACAACAACAACAACAACAACAACAACAATAACAGCGGCTGCAGCAGCAGCAGCAGCAGAAAAAGCAATATATCACACGGTTATGATCCCAACGCCAACAGGTTGCACGTGTGCCGCGATGCACACCTGAACAACACAGACCTGTGTTGCTATTCTTAGGGTTTATTACGGCACATCAGTGCACAATGGAGAAATCCTCGAGGTGCCTGTCTCCTCTCCAAATACACTAGTGCCTGCTGGATATTGGTGTCTCCCCGCAAACCAGCGAACGCCAGGCATATTCTGTGGATTGCAGGGCCTTAAGCACGTGCATGTGATCTTATATGTGCTACACACACGAAGAAGATGAAGTCACTTGTATCCAGTTCCGCATCTGACCCCCGGAGTCCCGGAAAAGTCCTGGTCAATATGTCACCTACGGTCGTCGTCTGAGTTCGAACCCACGACGACCACAAGTTTGAGAGAGGAATTTCGATTATCGCAAATATCAATTATGTAATAATAGGCTAACAATAATGTTGACAATAATATTATTAATGAAAAAATTATGATGATAATGATCATAATAATGATGATAATGATAATTACAATAACAACAACAAATGATAAGAATAATAATGATAAAAGATAATGGTTATAATAACAATGATTATGATGATAATAATAATAATAATGATGATGATGATGATGATGATAATAATGATGATGATGATGTTGATGATGATGATGATGATGATGATGATAATAATAATAATAATAATAATAATAATAATAATAATAATAATAATGATAGTAATAATAATGATAATAATAATAATAATAATTATCATTATTATTTTTAATGATAATAACGATAATGGTAATTACAATGACAACAACAATGACAACAATGATAAGAAATATAATGATAAAAATAATGGTTATAATAACTATGATGATGATAATCATAATAATAGTAATAATAATAATGATAATAATAATAATAATTATTATTATTATTATCATTATCATCATTATTATTATTATAACATATGGATAAAAGATGCATCATGTAAACGTGGAACGGCGTAGTGAGAAGTAGTACTGACTGAACAATAAAGCGTTCACGCATACTAAAACGATACAGGAAACATTAATCGTGGGTGAAGTATACAGCATGTAGAAAGTACACATTCCAGGAATCTAAGACGATTCGGCAGACGAGAAGACAAGCAGATCATCTGCCAGACTGGGTCGTCCAGTAGGAAAGGAGACCTATTTTTGATTCACACAGTCGGCCACAGATGTCCCAGTGTGGAAGCTCGCCGAAGTGTATCCTGCTTCCTCCTCTTTCTCTTCACCTGTATGGCAGCCGCTCGGTTCGACTCGCCTCACTGATTTTCCTGGCAGCACAGACGTCTTCAGCTGGGTCTTTCGGGTTGCCGGGGTGACTGTATCCATGCTGCAGTTCTGGAAGGTAGCCTTGCGTGTGTCTTGAACTTTATGAGAGGTCTACCATGGTCAAGCTGCCCCTGGTTCAGCCGCCCTCACCGGTGCATGTCAAGGATCGTACTATCCTCCCTGGGGATGACGCGCTTCCCCCATTCTCAACTGATTTTTTCCTAGGTAGACGGTCCACGCTGGGAGATCCACACCTTTCCAGAACCTGAAAACTGAACACGTTGTTTTCCACTCACTTGACGTTGCAGTCCTTGTGCA
>JADBJO010000251.1:815000-820000 GCA_016801955.1 Conus betulinus | reverse complement strand
GGGGGGGGGGGGACCGGCAAATGTGATTTAAAAAGTCACTGTTTTGTCAGGGGATGGGGAGAGGGGGTGGAGTGGGGTAAGTGAAATTTAGATGTTTGTTGGTGGTGTTGATGAAATGTTTGTGTTTGTGAGGTGTGAGTTCACACACACACACACACACACACACACACACACACACACACACACACACACACACACACACACACGCACGCACGCACGCACGCACGCTCGTACACATGCAAGCACGCACGCACGCACACACGTACGCACGCACGCACGCACACACACGCACACACAGAGAGAGAGAGAGAGAGAGAGAGAGAGAGAGAGAGAGAGAGAGAGAGAGAGAGAGAGAGAGAGAGAGAGAGAGAGAGGTGGGACGGGGGAGGCGAAGACGCTCAACTGGCACAGCGCCAGACTCACGATCCTGCTAATCCTGAGGTTGCGGGTTCGATTCTCCACCGGACCGTTTTGGTTCAGAGAAGGATCATTCCCTCGCTTTTGGTTCTGACTTAATTATCCAAAAAGTCCTCGGAGCAAGACAGTAAATCGAGATTCCGCGCGCGAAGGCACGCAATATCATCTTGCAGACACGTACAATCCCATCACCAACTTTTGGGAAGAGAAGACCAGTTTGGCCGTTGGTATAGATGACAAGTATACTCACAGCATGCAAACACTGTGACTGAGTGAGTGAGTTCTTTAATGTAGAGTCTGTTCACACTTGGTGATATTAGACTTTAAAAAATAAACAAAATAAAAATAAAAAACAAAAGAAAGGAACAAGGGAAGGGGAACGTTTATTTGAAAAAAAAAAATCTATCAATCTGATGCGTGGAAAGCACTTTTGCTGTTTGCATAATTTCAGGTTTGTGAGCTATTGTTTTGAAAGAATAATGCACAGTCACATCCACGTCCGATTTTTTATACAATGAAGTTAACATTGAACAATGAAAAAGAATATGGTCCACTGATGGAAGATTTGAACAATCACATGCAACATTTTGGGAATATTTGGTTTTCCCACGAATTCAGTCGAAACTTGTATATCAAAGATGACAAACATCGTGGACATGACAAGATTTCATACTTCTCTGGAAGGTGTTCACTGTTCACGCATTTTTCTAATAACGAATTAATTTCTTATACATCAAGTCATAGATTACTCTCAGGGTGTTTTTTCTTAACGCACCATCTCTAGCTAATTCATCTGCTGTTTCTTTACCAGACATGCCACAGTGTGATGGAATCCAGCAAAAAGATACCCCAATTCCCTTCAACATAATGACATGTGTGTAATGTCTAATGTCAAAAAGTAATTTTTGTTTTATTTCCCAATCTTGCAAGCGTTATAGAACTGACTTGGAATCAACGTAGAAAAGTAATATTACCGAAAGAATGAGTGCGACAGTGATTGATTGATAGTCGACTGAAAAAACGCGGGAAATGACTGAATGAAATGTCAGACGGCAGCTCTTCAGTCGGCTCTACCCTGGTAGGCAGTCAGTCGATTAGACCATGCTTTCTTAGAGTCTGGATTCTGGTCGAGGATAGGCGATTCATTACTCATCATCATCATGATCATCATGATCATCATAATCATCATGATCATGATCATGATGATGATGATGATGATGATGATGATCATCATCATCATCATCATCATCATCATCACAATTATCATTATCATTGACATACTACTATCACTGCTACTACTACTTCTTCTACGACCACTACTACTACTGCTGCTGCTACTACTACTAATCTTACAACAACTACTACTACTACTGCTGCTGCTGGTAATCTTACTAGCATTTCTACTACTATACTACTACTACTGCTGCTGCTGCTGCTATCTATCACTACTACTACTTTTACAGCTATTCTACCACCACCATCACCATCACCACCACCACCACCACTACTACTACTATTGGTACAACAACTTCCATGATATTACTACCACTACTACTACTATTCCTACAGCTGCTACTGCGACTACTACTAATGCTTGTGATGCTACTTAAATGATAATGATTATAATGATAATCATAATCATAATAGCCAAATAAATATTTGAAATACAGAGCTGCATCACAGACTGTTTCTGATCTGACCATTTGCTTGAAAACTGTACCATCCTCACTCATCTTTCAGCCAAAGACGCTGAATCAGCCAAAACAACTGTAAGAAAGAAAGTGAGACACAGACAGACAGACAGACAGACAGACAACAAAGCAAAGGAAAACGTGTTATAGCTTCCAGTAATAATAATCACTCTGAGGAATGCATGCACCAATCAATGGACCTGCTGAACCCCGAGAACCCCAAGTCAGGCCGAAAATTAAGTTTGGTCATATACAAAACAAAAAACAAAGATGCAAAGCATATAAACGTACTCCCAGTAAGTAGTACAAAAAAGGAATAACAAATATGTACGTAAATCAGTCGCTATAGCACTTTCTCCCCTCTTGGTGTGGTAAAAATTTCGTATGTAAGAGAAAAGAAAAAACAATGCTGCTCTCCCCCGGGGGGAAGTGAACACAAGTCTCCCTCGTGATAGGCGGGGATACTAACCACTATACTACAGAGGAGCTTACAGACCTTGCTTACACTTAAGTTTTACAAACCGTTATTGCTTAAACTGTACATCAGTAAATTATCATTTATAGCCGTTTGTAACAGTTGTTCTGGCAAAATAAAACATCGAGCATCATCCGTGACCCATAATGAACATCTCTACCAATTTTCAGAAAGATCGGTGCAGCAGTTTTGTCTGGAGCGAGTGGAACACATTTTGACCGCGGACGGACAGACAGACACACACACACACACAGAGACAGCATTTCTTCGTTCCCATTGTAAAGAACTGGGTGTACAAAACCGAAAACGTGAGGGGGCCTGCAGGCGAATACTGACCGTTCGGCCATGGAGCCGACCATTGTGAGTTCAAATTCCTCGTGCAGTTGGATTTTTTTTAGAGCTTGAAAAACTCTCTCCATCCATCCACCCAATCATTGGATGCTTGATTCTGTTCAGGGAAGATTCCCGCAGTGGAAGGAAAGGAGTGAGACCCACCTTCCATGATGACTTCTGAGAGGTCACTAACCTGTGGAACCTTTCGAGCTTTATTCTGGGAAACGGGTGGGCTGCAGGGCGGATTTTGTGCCGGAGGGTTTTGTTTTAATGTCAAACGTGGAATCTATAATCCTGCAAGATCTGAATTCCGAGTATTTGCACCCATAAGTTCATGTTGTTTGACATGACTGAAGTGTGTCTCTAGTGTGTCTGCAGTTTCGACAGACGCGATGGTTCCAAATAGACAGCAAGAATTGACATCAAGCGTCTCGCTGAAACGACTGATTCACAATGGAAAAACAAGTCCAGACTAGAAAAGCCGAAATGTATGCTTCTGCTGGGAATTTCTATTCTTCTCTTATTTTTTTTTTTTCTTTAAGCATCGAATCAGGAAAAAAACTCGGAGAGAGAGAGAGAGAGAGAGAGAGAGAGAGAGAGAGAGAGAGAGAGAGAGAGAGAGAGAGTGACGGAGACGGATAGACAGGCAGACAGATAGGCGGAGGTGCGTATGTGCATGCGTGCATGCGTGCGTGCTTGCAAGCGCGCACCCGCGCGCGCGCGCGCGCGCGCACATGTGTGTGTGTGTGTGTGTGTGTGTGTGTGTGTGTGTGTGTGTGTGTGTGTGTGTGTGTGAAAGAAAGAGAGAGAGAGAGGGGGGAGGGGGAGACAGGAGAGAAATAGGGGTGAGAGAGAGGGGGAAGTATGTGTGTATGTGTTAGAGACAGAGAGAGAGAGAGAGGGGGGGGGGGGGGAGAGGACAGACAGACAGACAGACAGATGCAGCGATAGAGACAGTGAAAGAGAGACAGAGAGAGAAAAATGATAGGGGGAGACAGACAGACAATATAGTCAGAGACAGAGAGAGGGAGACAGACAGACAGACAGACAGACAGACAGAGACAGAGACAGACAGACAGACAGACAGAGAGAGAGAGAGAGAGAGAGAGAGAGAGAGAGAGAGAGAGAGAGAGAGATCGTAAATGAGAGAGACAAAGATCTAAAGCCCTCGCTGACAGCCCAGTGGGCATATCAATTTTGCCCAGGATTCCAAAACTACTTTCATACAAAAACTGATGCAGACCCCGTCATCTCTCTCCCCCCCCCCCCCCCCCCCCCCCCCTGCCCCCCATCTTCCCCCCCCCCCCCCCCCCCCCCCTCCTCTGTTCCTCGAAATAAAAGAGCGCATTAATGGGCTTTTGAAATACGTCCGTCTCGAAGGGATGACTGAGGGGGAGAGAGAAGGAGGAAGGAGTGAAGGGAAAAGGAGGGGGGGGGGGGGGGGGGGGAGAGAGAGGAGGGGGGGGGGGAGGGAGAGGAGAGAGAGAGAAGAGGTCGAGGGAGGCTGAGCAAATGAGGGGTGGTGGTGGGTGGTGGTGGTGAGAGGGAAGATCCATGTCTTGTTTTGTCGGACGGACTGCGATCAGAAATCATGTGCTGGACACAGGCTGCACACCGGGAATTAATTCACCGAAGCCTTGCTTAAGGAGTCGATTATTTATAGACTGGCACAATCAGATTGTTTTGATAATTTTTTTTTTCATTATGTCTGAAAGTTGACTGTCCTCTTTTTCACATGGCCATCAAAGATACAAGCCGGTTGGTTCCAAGCAGACAGATTAAAATCAAAGGAATGGGACTATTTGGGCTCTTCGAGCTGGGGTAAAGATAGGGTCACGGGTGAGTGCAACGGCCGGAAAATGTGATGGGAACTAAGGCGAAGGTCATGTGTTTGAAGATTGTGATTGTGATTTCATCGGCGAACCCCCCCCCCCCCCCCCCCCCCCCCCCCCCCCCCCCCCCCCCGAACAAGGTAAAAAATTGGATTGGTGGGAGTTGTTCTTTAGATCAACATGAAATGCGGGCTCAAGTTGATGGCAAGCCTCAAAAACGCTCACATAGATTATACAGTTTTAGTGCAAAAT
>JADBJO010000251.1:807500-810000 GCA_016801955.1 Conus betulinus | reverse complement strand
GATGTACTGTAATTTCGGAAATGCCAAGCCTAAATCATACCAATCTATGTCTTAAAAGTCTGTCTAAAACTAATAGATATGGTTTCACATCAGAGACAGTACAGAAAGTTCTGTAAACGGAGAGAGAGAGAGAGAGAGAGAGAGAGAGAGAGAGAGAGAGAGAGAGAGAGAGAGAGAGAGAGAGAGAGAATAGAGAGAGAGAGTCTTAAAACACCAAAATATGCTGATTGGCCGTGGAATTGGCTCGTTGGTGTTGTTGTGGTTTGTAGTACTACTTGTTGTTGTTGTTGTCGTTGTCGTTGTCGTTGTCGTTGTCGTTGTTGTTGTTGTTGTTGTTGTTGTTGTTTTGTTGGGCGCGTGCGGGATTTGCACTCGCAACATTTGGACTACTGTACCGTTGAGCTATCGAAACACCACGATAGATGCTCTGTAGAAGTCAACAGCTCTACAGTAACAACTATCAGGGCATAGCAGAAGAAGGAAGAACATTATTTTGGTTCGTCCTGCCCTACATTGTATTGCATTGCAAATGTATTATAGCTTGCTGCGTCGTCCTGTATTGTGCTGTGTTGTAGTGTGCAGTGCACTGCAGTGTATATACTGGAGGAGAGTATGTTGCAGTTTTGTGGATTAGATTAGAGTAAAATCAAGAGTAGTGCAGTGCAGTGCATTGCAGTGCATATGAATGAAGTGAGGTGCAGAGCGCAGCAGTGGAGTGAAATGGAGTGCAGTGCAGTGCCGTGCAGTGCAGAGTAGTAACATGGAGTGCAGTGCAGTGCAATGTAGTGAAATGGAATGGAGTGCGGTGCAGTGCAGTGTAGTAACATGAAGTGGAGAGCAGCAGTGCAGTGCAGTGCAGTGAAATGGAATGCAGTGCAGTGTAGTGAAATGGAATGGAGTGCAGTGCAGTGCAGTGCAGTGCAGTGAAATGGAATGGAGTTCAATGCAGTGCAGTGCAGTGTACTGAAATGGAATGGAGTTCAGTGCAGTGCAGTGCAGTGAAAAGGAATGGAGTGCAGTGCAGTGCAGTGCAGTGAAAAGAATGGAGTGCAGTGCAGTGCAGTGCAGTGCAGTGCAGTGTAGTGTAATGGAATGGAGTGTAGTGTAGTGGAATGGATTGGAGTGCAGTGTAGTGCAGTGTAGTGTAATGGAGTGCAATGCAGTGTAGTGTAGTGTAATGGAATGGAATGGAATGAAGTGCAGTGCAGTGCAGTGTAGTGTAGTGTAGTGTAGTGTAGTGTAGTGTAGTGTGTAGTGTGTAGTGTAGTGTAGTGTAGTGTAGTGTAGTGTGTAGTGCAATGGAATGAAGTGCAGTGCAGTGCAGTGTACTGTAACGTAGTGGAATGGAGAGCAGTGCAGAGTAGTGTAGTGGAATGAAGTGCAGTGCAGTGCAGTTCAGTGTAGTGGAACGGAATGCAGTGCATTGCAGTGTAGTGTCAGTGTAGTGTAGTGCAGTGCAGTGCAGTGCAGTGCAGTGCAGTGCAGTGCAGTGTGCAGTGCAGTGCAGTGCAGTGTAGTGTAGTGTAGTGCAGTGCAGTGTAGTGCAGTTCAGTGTGGTGTAGTACAGTGTAGTGCAGTGTAGTGTAGTGCAGTGCAGTGTAGTGCAGTGCAGCGTAGTGCAGTGTAGCGTAGTGTAGTGTAGTGTAGTGTAGTGTAGTGTAGTGTAGTGTAGTGTAGTGTAGTGTAGTGTAGTGTAGTGTAGTGTAGTGTAGTGGAGTGTAGTGTAGTGCAGTGCAGTGCAGTGCAGTGTAGTGTAGTGTAGTGTAGTGTAGTGTAGTGTAGTGTAGTAGTGTAGTGTAGTGTAGTGCAGTGTAATGCAGCGTAGTGCAATATAGTGCAGCGTAGTGTGTAGTGGAATGGAGTGCAGTGCAGTGCAGTGTAGTGCAGTGTAGTGTAGTGTAGTGTAGTGTAGTGTAGTGTAGTGGTGAGTGGTGAAGTGCAGTGTAGTGTAGGTGTAGTGTAGGTGTGTAGTGTAGTGTAATGGAATGGAGTGCATTGCAGTATAGTGTAGTGGAATGGATTGGAGTGCAGTGCAGTGTAGTGTAGTGTAGTGTAGTGTAGTGTAGTGTAGTGTAGTGTAGTGTAGTGTAGTGTAGTGTAGTGTAGTGTAGTGTAGTGTAGTGGAAGTGCAGTGCAGTGTAGTGTAGTGGAATGGATTGGAGTGTAGTGCAATGCAGTGCAGTGCAGTGTAGTGTAGTGGATTTGTGTGTAGTGGAGTGCAGTGCAGTGCAGTGCAGTGCAGTGCAGTGCAGTGCAGTGCAGTGCAGTGAAGTGTAGTGTGCAGTGCAGTGCAGTGCAGTGCAGTGCAGTGCAGTGGAGTGCGTGCGGTATAGTGTAGTGGAAAGGAGTGTAGTGCAGTGCAGTGCAGTGCAGTGCAGTGCAGTGCGGTATAGTGTAGTGGAAAGGAGTGTAGTGCACTGCAGTGCAGTGCTGTGTAGTGGAATGAAGTGCAGTGCAGTGCAGTACAGTGTAGTGCAGTGTACTGGAATGTAGTGGTGGA
>JADBJO010000251.1:785000-790000 GCA_016801955.1 Conus betulinus | reverse complement strand
TTTATAATTCTCTTTAAATGATTTATTTCCGCTTGCGGTCACCTCACTTTGGAAACTAAGAAATATAATTGAAGACTTTCCGGACAAAATCACAAGGAATGGCACATGAAAAACACACGCGCGTTTCAAACAACACCCTTACACACAACAAGACACAACAAACATACAGCGACAATGTGCACAAACACACACTGCACCACAACACACACACACACACACCAACATCACTTATGTTCTAAGTTGGGGCACAGACACCAAATATGAAAGACACTTTAGAACTGGTTGCCACTTCTTCGTTTTCATTGTCCTTGATGGTTCCACCCCCCCCACCCACCCACCACCCCCCCCCCCCCCCCCCCAACCCCCCACCCCACCAAACCACACACATGCATGTTTTTTGTTGTCTAGTATGGTTGTTTGTCCTTTCTTGTCCGGAGGATGTAAATGTGACATTACCGCAGTCCACAAACATTTGTTTTTAATCTTCCAACGTCCTTGCGGGTCAAGAGGCAAACCACCGAACCACACTTTAGAACCCTGTCCAGTCATTTTCGTGGTGTCCCGTTCCCTGTATCGATCCAACATATACAGACACACCCACAGCTTCACGACGACACAGAATACACCCACCACACTGCACCAAAAATAAGACTAACAAGTTAATACACAAGACACAACGTGTTTTCATCTCTTAGGTCATCGCAGGACACTACCACAACATTACAGACATAACAACACGAACCGAGCAATCACACACACACACAACACATACGCGTTACACCAACATCACCGTCGAGTTTTTTGACAACATCGTTTTGAATTTAAGAGGCATATACAGTACAACCAAACACACCATATCTTTTTTTTTTTTGGCTGCACCTTAGCACTTACTTACGCCCGCATCCATTTGCACCACACACACACACACACACATGACACACACACACACACACACACACAAACACCATGCACGCACGCACCGTACGCACCACACACACACACACACACACAACACAGACACACACACACACACACACCCACACACACACACACACCACACACACAACACACACACACACACCACACACACACACACACGCAACGCACACACACACCACACAACACATGCACGCACGCACACGCACGCACGTACGCACCACACGCACACACACAAACACCCACACACACACACACACACACACACACACACCCCACACACCAACACACACCACACACACACACACGGCACGCACACGCAAGCACGCACTCACACGCACGCGCACGCGTATGCACTGACGCATACACAAACCACAGACTCCCACATATACACACAGACAGAGAGAGAGAGAGAGAAGAGAGAGAGAGAGAGAGAGAGAGAGAGAGAGAGAGAGAGAGAGAGAGAGAGAATGCTGACACGATGAGAGGAAGCTCTAATTACATGTGAAACAGACGACTTGAAAAGCATCATTGGCAAGAGGGCTGACGATACTCTAGGAATCACGTAATCTGCACAGTAAATTCAGTTCAAAACTATGATTCTACTGGGGACAAAATGTGAACAATGATCTGTCTGTCTGTCTATCTGTCTGTCTGTCTGTCTGTCTCTGTCTGTCTGTCTGTCTCTGTCTGTCCTTTTGTCTCTGTCTCGTCTGTCTGTCTCGTCTCTGTGTCTGTCTGTCTGTCTGTCTGTCTGTCTGTCTCTCTCTCTCTCTCTCTCTCTCTCTCTCTCTCTCTCTCTCTCTCTCTCTTTCATAAATATGTCTTATCAAGGTACATTTTCAGTTCTCTTGTTAAGCTGGCACACAAAAAAAAAAAAAAACATTCTTACGAATTTCAAAGGGAGGTTGTATCAAATATCAGTACATAGAAAAAAAAAAAATCAGAAAAGAAAAACAAAAAAAAAAGCTTAAACATATCCGTCTAAGGCTCAGCCTCTATCCACTGAAAATCAACTTCGTCTTCAAACCTAACAAGATCACCAATCACCAGAAAGAAGAAAGGAACTCTTTTTCTTCTCATAAACCACCATATATTTTTTTTTCCCCCACCACACTGCATCTACAATACATCTTCTGATCGCGCTGCCGATAATGTCCTGAGCGAGTATTTGTGTGAAACGTTACACTTGCGATTGTCAGAGCACCAAAGAAAGAGAGCTCCTGCAAGAACGTGCGAGAACAAAGAATTGAACGAAACATGATTGAGCTGAAACAAGGCGTATCCATTTGCAGCAGCACAAACCAAGGGACGAAGCCGAGCAAACCAAGAGAAGGTGGTGGGTTTGACAGGTCTCAAAAGTTTGTCTCTTCCAGCTCTGCCAAGCCAAGGCTTGGTTCCCCCCCCCCCCCCCCCCACCCCCCCCCTCCCCCCCCCCCCCCCCCCCCCCCCCCCCCCCCCCCCCCCCCCCCCCCCCCCCCCCCCCCCCCCCCCCCCCCCCGTGACTGGGAACCGTAGACAGCTATTTCTCAGGGCAGCTCCAGATTAGCATCCAGGGAAATCGATATGTCTGACGTGAATCGCCAAAGACCTGCAGCGCCAAAGCCAGGGTGAGTAATGCAGCGTGTGCAAAATAGGTCTTTACTTCCCCTTTTATTGGTCCAGGATAGCGGATAATCCCACAAAGTTTAGCACGCCCGCGGAGACAGAATTAAAGTACTATCCGTTCTCTCTCTCTCTCTCTCTCTCTCTCTCTCTCTCTCTCTCTCTCTCTCTCTCTCTCTCTCTCTGTGTCCCCACCCCACTTACCCCTCCCAAACCCGGTCCTCCACCTAACCCTCCTCCCTCCTCCTCCCCTCTCCTCCTTTCTTCTCTCCCTACCCCCCCCCCCCCCCCCCCCCCCCCCCCACCAACAACCCTAGCCTAAACTTTTCTTTTAATCTACAAGTTTCCAGCTCGAAAAAAGGCCCTTCTCAGTACGTTGGGTGGTAAACAAGATGATTTATCAGGGCACGGATTCAGTCCAGGAGGCTTTGCTGTCCCCATAGACCATTAATCTCTCTCCCTAGCCTATCCCGTCTCTCCCCGCCCCTCCTCTTCTCCATTCCTTCCTCCCAAACCCTCTTCTTCCCCATCGTCCCTCATCAGTCTTGTTGCCACGAGTGAAAGGGACTAAAACAAACAAACAAAACAAACAAACAAACAAACAGTTAAAAAAAGGAAAAAAAAACAAAAAAAAAGGCAAAAAAAAAATAGACGAGGGGTTGGGGTGCGGGTGTGGGGGGGATGGGGGGGACGAGTGCACAGAGTGTTGAATGACTAGCCGACTTTCCTCCGTTTCAGTTTAAGCCTCGTCAAAGAGGGTCACCACGTGCGGATAGATCCATTATGCTAGCTCACATATGTTATCTCATGGTGCCAGAGTGCGTCGGTGTTGAAAAGTACACTGAGTTTCTGTTTGTTTGTTTGTTTTCAGTTTAGTTGCAAAGTGAGACGACTGCAGGCGGAAATCTAAACAAATCTTAAATAAATGTTAGCAAATCGCCAAGTTTAAACGTGGACAAACGAGCCACAAGACAAAACACGACGCGTTTTAGACCTCTTAGGTCTTCTTCAGGCTAGACACAAACAAATAGGACAACGAAAATGGTCGAATATGGTACTTAGCTTCGATCTCTTCACTCTTCAGCGCAAGGTAGGCAGGCGCTGAATTCTAGTGGAATGTCATCACACACACACACACACACACACACACACACACACACACACACACACACACACACACACCACACACACACACACACACACACACACACATTCAGCGCCTGCCTACCTTGCGCTGGAGAGTGAAGAGATTGAAGCCGAGTACCAAATTCGTTCATTTTCGTTGTCCTATTTGTTTGTGTCTTGCCTGAAAAAGACCTAAGAGATCGAAACGCGTCGTGTTTTGTCTTGTGACTCGTTTGGCCACGTTTCTCTTGGCGGTTCGCTAACATTTATGTAAGGTTTTTCTTTTTCAGTTTAGTTTAGAATTATTGTTATTACAGCTCAACTGACCACACTAGGGATTTTTCAGAGCTGTCACGACGCACCTGAGGGGGTTGGGGGGGGGGGGGGGGGGGGTGGGGGGGGGGGGGGGGAGGGATCTTCTCCTGAAGAAAAATCAATTAAAGACAACAGAACTACCACAAATCCTTGGCACGATCAGTAAATCTATGCACTTACCTAGGATCGATAAACATGGGTTGTAAAGAGAGCGTCAAGAATTTTTACTTAGAATGTTCACCTCAGTTAACGGAAAGTAGTAATTAAAAGAAAAAAAAAAAAAAAAAACTGTGTTCAAATGCAAAAGAAAAACGGTAGTTTTTTTTTTTTTTTAGTTTTTGGTTGTGGATTCTCGTTGTTGTTGTTGTTGTTGTTGTTGTTTTGTTGTTGTGTGTTGTTTTGTTTTGTTTTTAAAGAAGCTATTCAGGCAAATAGACAGCAGCTGAAAGGACAGCGGTCGTCGGCTTAGGGCAGTTTGTACAGTCGTCGTCGCCAGATCATAACTAAGAGGCTGGCATGCTGTATAGTGAAAGGAGGTGTGTGTGTGTGTGTGTGTGTGTGTGTGTGTGTGTGTGTGTGTGTGTGTGTGTGTGTGTGTGTGGTGCGTGCGTGCGTGCGTGCGTGCGTGCGTGCGTGCGTGCTGCGCGCGCGCGCGCGAGCGCGAGCGCGAGAGTGTGTGTGTGTATAATGACTTTCCACTAGATATATGAAATCAGTTGGACACAAAGGCAAAAAAGAAAAGGAAGAAAAAGAAAGAAAGAAAGAAAGAAAGAGAAAAAAAAAGAGCGACAGAGAAAAAGAAAGAAGAAAAAGAGCAAAAGAAAGAAAGAAAAGAAAGAAAGAAAGAAAGAAAAAGAAAGAAAGAAAGAAAGAAAAAGAGAAGACAAGAAAAGAAAGAGAAGAAAGAAAAAAAGAAAAAGAAAGAAAGAAAGAAAGAAAGAAAACAAACAAACAAATGGAAAGAAAGAAAAAAAAAAAGAAAGAAGACAGACAGAAAGAAAGAAAGACAAGAAAGAAAG
>JADBJO010000251.1:777500-780000 GCA_016801955.1 Conus betulinus | reverse complement strand
AAGCGTCTGCGTGTTTCCTGTCTTCTTTATTGATTCCATCGCAAAGCGAAATCCGGGTAGGAGACGGTAACGGGCCGAAAAACTTCCACTTTTTTTTAAAACAAGACTCGGACGGGAATCGACCCAACGACTTCCCAGCTGGAAATCCACGACGTTGACCACTGTACCCTCGCGGCTGGTTATTGAAACTATTCGAACCAGAATTCGCCAAGAGATAGGATGTGACTGAGCAACAATCCTATCGAATTTGGTGTCGATCCGTGGTGTCGATGGCGATCGAACCACACGGCCAGGATCGTTCAGCAAGAGTACAAGTACACGGGGAGTAACTCCTTCAGTCCCGTATCAATGATTGCTTCCCCTGTGATCAGACCACGGCTTCAGAATCTACAAAATAAGTCTGGGCATGACAGAAAACTTGTGTTCTGAACTTTCAGAATCTGTTCATAGTACCGATGAAAGTATTATACACTTTCCAATAAGCATGAACACAGTGATACCATTCCTACGATAACTATCTATCAACAGTTACATTTCATGGAATACTGAAGCCTGTTTGACAGATTGAGATTTCGTGTTTTCGTTTTTTTTTTTTTTTTTTTTTTTTTAGGCAGGGGGCAGGGTACTACAACCAACAACCAGGAAGTAACTCCATCAGTCTGTTCTGTTCTGGTAAAGTTTTTACATGTTTTGTTCAATAGAGTGTTTGACAGTGGGCAATATCCAGAAAGTTGGACAAAGGGGTTTGTTTTTCCATTGCACAAATAGGGTGACCACAAAATAGCTGGGAACTATAGAGGAATATCACTATTAAACGTTATTTTCATATTGTGTTTTGAATAAGAGGTTATATGCTTTTGTGAAAAGACAAGTGATATGCCAGAAGCTCAAGCAGGTTTTAGAAGGAGATACAGTTCAACTGACAATAATTATTCTCTCGGCAATCATCAATTCAGAAATATCTAACTAAAAAGGGCGGCCGCTTCTACACTCTTTTTGTTGACTTTTCCAAGGTGTTTAACAGCATTGATAGAGCAAATTTGCTGTAGATTCTACTTCAAAAAGGAATTCATGGAAAAAAATGGTTCAAACACTCACAACATATGTACAAGCAAGTTATGGCGGCAGTTAGATTCGGGAATAGCATTAAAGAGCATTTCAAGTGTTTGTTAGGGATAAGGCAAGGCTGCATTGTTACCCCTTTGCTGTTTCATTGTTTATATCTGAACTGCAAAATACACTAGTTACTGTAACACAAGGGGGAGTGATTTTTTTTTTTAGATCAAACTGCCATTCTCTTATTGATGTTTACAGATGACATTGCCTTGGTTTCTGACTCTATGATTGACCTCCAGAAAAAAATTGACTGTTTGGATCTTTTTTGTCGCAAAAAGGGAGTAAAGGTGAATATGGAAAAAAAACAAAGGTAGTAGTCTTTAAGAACGTTGTTTTTTTTTTTTTTAAAGATCTGAAGTATGGTTTTATGCTGGTAAGCAAATCAAAGTGGAACCCATGTACTATTCTTTGGAAGGAATATTGTGGCTCCATCGAACTGGTCATAATGTGTAAATAATCTTTCTGTGAAGGCACTTAGAGCGCTTGCAGGAATCAAGAAGTTATTTTTCAAACTAAAAAAAAAATGCCAGTTCATACTGTCATAAAGATTTTGGGTGTAAAAATCAAGCCAATCTGTTTATATGGCTCAGAAATCTGGGGTTTCCAACGCTTCGAAGAAATTGAAAAGGTGCAAACGAAAATATGTAAAATGGTTTTGAGTGTTGGGAGAGATGTACAAAATAATGTTGCTTTGGATGAGTGTGGTAGATTTCCTTTATATATTGATGCCTATGTACAGCTTATTACGTATTGGTGTAAAATTCTTGTACTATCACATGACCGCTACCCTCGTCAGTGCTACAATAATAATGTTGTTATGCATGATAATAATGGCAGACAGAACTGGGCTTCTCAAGTTAGAACCATTTTGTGTACATTTGGAATTGGCTATGCATGGGTGATGCAAGATGCTGGAAATCCTAGCATGAATCAGTTGTTACAGAAGGAGATTATGTATTATACCAACCAGAAATCTTAAGGCCACCTATATAAGCCCAGTTAGACAATCATGAGCATCGTCGCGTTTCTTTGTCTGGTTAATCAAATCGACTCCCATTAGATAAAACCCCACGTTATGGCGAATGCTTGTCAGATCCGTTATGTAAAGTCTGTGATTTGAACTGTGTTGAAGATCTTGTTCATTTTTTGCTTGTGTGCCCAAGACATGCTGCACTCCCGTAAAAGACTTATCCCCCTGTACTATTACCGTTTCCCCAAAACTTTAAACTATAAAAGCACAAACCTATTAGAGGAAAATTAGCTTTTAGAGTTGCGACCTACTTTTGCGGAGCTATTAATCCCAGATGTCACACTACATCTTGACTGAAATATTTTGCTACTCACCATGTATACAATTTGAATGATCATTTCTCCTGTCTGTATG
>JADBJO010000251.1:772500-775000 GCA_016801955.1 Conus betulinus | reverse complement strand
CACACACACACACACCACACACACACACACACACACAACACAAGCATGGATTGATGCACCCACGCAAACGGAAAGAGAGAAGATAGAGAGAGAGAGAGGAGAGAGAGAGAGAGAGAGAGAGAGAGAGAGAGAGAGAGAGAGAGAGAGAGAGAGAGAGAGAGAGATGGGTGTGCATTGTTGTGTGTTATGATAAAACAGAGCTAAACGGGCCTCTCCGTATTATTTTTCCGCGCAGTAAACTGAGAACTGCTTTCATCTTTTTTTCAAGCATTTGCCTCTTTTCATCCACACATAATTGGTGGACATCCTGTTGTTTTCTTTCATGGCTAACAATCGCTTCAAGAACTGCAGATGGCGCAGCCATGCGAACAGGCTCCTTTCAATGATGATGGCGATGATGATGGTGATGGTGAGGATGATGATGACGATGATGATGATGATGATGATTGATGATTATGGGACTGGATGATGATGTAATGATGGTGATGATGATGATGATGATGGTGATGATGATGATGATGATGATGATGATGATGATGATGATGATGATGATGATGGGCGATGATAATGATGATGATCTGATTATTGGTGATGATGATGATGATGATGGTGATGATGATGATGATGATGATGAATGATGATGATGATGATGTGATGATGATGATGATGATGATTATGATAACGACGACGATGATGGTGATAGTAATGATGGTGATGGTGATGAATGATGAATGATGATGATGATAATGATGATGATGGTGTTGGATGGTGGTGGTGGTGGTGGTGGTGGTGGTGATGATGATTGATGATGATGATGATGATGAGATGATGATGAGATGATGATGATGAGCACATTAAAGGCGTTCTTACACAATTCTGTCCACTAATAAACAAACAATGAAAGGTTTAAAAAAAAATAACGCGCTGGAACATGAACACATGATCAATCAACAATACTGTGATAACACAACTAAAAAACGTATTCAGAGAGAGGGAGAGAGGGAGGGAGGGGAGAGAGAGAGAGAGAGAGAGAAGAGAGAGAGAGAGAGAGAGAGAGAGAGAGACTCGCACACACAACGCACACACACCACACACACACGCGCGCGCGCGCGCGCGCGCGCGCACACACACACACACACCACACACACACACACACACACAGAGGGATATTTGCAGAGTCGTGTGTCCGCGCGAGTTCGCACAAACAGACACAGACCGACAGTCAAACAAAGACACACACACACACCTGGTGAGCGCGCGCGTGCAACCGCGAACACAAACACGCACACAACAACACACATAAACACCGCATGCATGCTCGCCGACCGCCACACACAAACCACAAACACCACACACACACACACACACACACCAACACCACCACACAGCCACACACACACACACACACACACATGTACACACTTACAAACACGCACACACAACACACACAACACACACACACACACATTACACCCACATGACACCCACACACACATGAGACACAACACACATGACATGACATACATACGTACATACATACATACATAATGACATACCATACATACATACAATGATACATACATACATACATACATACATACACATGAGTGATGAAGTTATGGTGGTTTTGTAAAGCGCTTAGAGCTTGGTCTGTGATGATGAGGATATGAGGAGCTATATCAATAACCAACGATATAATGAAAAATAATAATAAAAAAAAAATGATGACAGATGATGCCCGCGCGGTGCGCGGTGACGCACACACGTGCACGCACGCACACACACAAACCACACACACAACACACACACACACATGACCACACACACACACACACACACACACACACACACACACAATACACACCCACACACCACAGACAGGTTAACACACAACATAAACACACACACTCACACACGACACGCACACACACACACACAACACACACCACAACACACACCACACACACATAACAGAACACACACAACAGACACACGCACGCACGTCCACGCCACGCACCACACGGAACGAGCGCACGCGCACAGACACCCGGACTCCACAGACACACATACACACACGTTATTTCTAGAACATACATACATAATCATAATACATACATACATACATTTCAACATTTTTTTTTTTTTTTTTTTTTTTTTATTAGCCAATGGTTTTTTTAAAACGCTCAGATGTTCAGTCGGGGGTTCCGAGAATTTCCCTTTTTTATCTTTTTCAAACATTTAAAAAAAAATTTCTAATTAATTTTTTTATTCACACCGCGCGCCCCGCGCAAGCACCCCCCCGCCCCACGCGCCCGCGCCCCCCACACCACCCGTTTTCACACACCACCCACACACACACACCCCCCCACACCCCCACACCCCCCGCGCGCACACACACGACAAACGGCCCCACACACACACACACACACCACCCACACCCCCCACACACCTTTTCCACACCCCCACACAACACACACACACACAACTTTTTTCATTCTTT
>JADBJO010000251.1:765000-767500 GCA_016801955.1 Conus betulinus | reverse complement strand
ATTGCGAGAAAAACGTTTGTACGTGAACTTTAAACTGTTACAGACAAAACTGGGATTGTAAAATACTTAATAGTAACAGACATTCAACATATCGTTCCGTCAAATCGTTATGGCATCTGAGAAATATTTAACTGATATTACAATTTCTAAATTTCGCAGTGCTCGTGAGATTTCGACTTGGTATTAGTGATTTGGATGTCCATCAAAGGTATACACTAGATTAAAAAAAAAAAGGTCCCTTCTGTGATTAAAATCGAGGACGAAATAAATTTTTTGGACTGTTTGTCCATCCTATAAAGATTTAAGAGATAAAATACATTTTGCCTCATACTAGAAATGTTCATCAAGTGTCATTGCTTCTTTTACTGCAAAATGAAAAGGAAATTGTTACTCGCTCTGTAGCTATGTTCATTTTTAAAGCACTGAAACGAAATGAGGAACTGTTGTCAGTTAACACACAAATGCCAGAATGATATCAGGAAGAACTTTTTGTTATGCAAATATTTTCTTTCATGCTTTTTTTTTTTCAGTACATGCGCGGAGCGCATGTATTCTACTTTTGTTCTTGACCTCATTGCAGATAGGTCGGTGGCCTTTGCAATTAAAGTATTTGAGTTAAGTGTCTCGTATTTTCCACGGTACTTTAAGTGGTGTTTTAGATGCTACTCTCCCGGACAAGATCATACAGCCATTGTCCTGTGTGCCTTTTACACTCAGTGTAAAAGAATTCAAAGCAAGCAGAGAATTCTCGCTGGTAAAATTCTTTGAATATGTTCATTTTTGTAAGTAAGGATTGATACAGGTACACATACACAGACAGACAAACGGATACACACACACACACACACACACACACACACACACACACACACACACACACACACTCACACACGTGCGTGCGCGCACGCAGGCACGCACGCACGCACGCACACATACACAAACACGTACACAAACACACGTACACATACACATGCACACATGCACACAAACATACACACATAATACACACATGAATACAGAGAGAGAGAGAGAGAGAGAGAGAGAGAGAGAGAGAGAGTGAAAAATGTATAGGGCCCTCTACTATGAAAGGGACTGTGCTTGGGGAAGGCATCTCATATTTCACTGATACAATCGTGTTGTGACAGTGAATGAAGTACTACACACTGCAAAAGGTCTCTGCTGTACACTTCAATTAATCCAATACATAATGCAGGTTCTCTCTCTCTCTCTCTCTCTCTCTCTCTCTCTCTCTCTCTCTCTCTCTCTCCTCTCTCTCTCTCTCTGTGGGTGTGTGTGTGGGTGTACATAGATAGATAGATAGATAGATAGATAGATAGATGAATAGATAGATAGAAAGGTAGATAGATCAATAGATAATAGGTAGATCGACAGACATAAAATTCATTATTTCAATGTTAATGATGGTACGCTTGTACGTTATTTGCTCTTTTTTTTTTTTTTTTTTTTTTTTTTTTTTTTTTTTTTTTTTTGCTTTTTGCTTTTTTCTTTTTTCTTTTCTTTTTTTTTGTAAAGGCAAAGACAAAAAAAAAAGATCACGAAGACTTCGGAATGCAGAACGAACGGACATACCACCGTACCAGACCGGACCAAATCGCCACTCATGATCAAGGCAATAATCATCACTACAAAGCGGAGTGCACTTCATTTCTGAATGTTTGGGTCAACGAACAGCATGGAAAGAGTCAGAAAGCCTGACCAAACGGCAAATCAGTGTATTTATTACAAATTTTACGTCTGAATTCTTCCGGTGGACAGAGACTGAAGGAAGAGAAAGATGTCCCGGGAATCTTTTCTTTCGAAGGAATCTGATCTCCCTTAGAGGACGAATCCTGTAGCAGTTGATGACCGCGGATGCAGGTCACACAGATAATGTGCGAAACTGATTGGATGTTCTAGGACAAGGTCTTGAGACCAGTTTCAGCCAATCAGTCCGTGCTCGTACAAATAACAGTTTACCCCTAACCATAACCATTCTTCAAGACCATATTCATTCACGCTAGAGTTCATCTCTTGCATATTAGTTTTTATCATTTCAGCCAGTACATCGTTTGACTACTAATATGCTAGAAGACTAAAAAAAAAAAACAAACCTGATGTAGAATTCAATCATTCTCCTCTTCATTGACTAATCGTAAGCGTTCACGTCTGTCCCATTCATTCACACTTGTATACATGTCATGATTTTTATCATTTCAGCTAATCCAACGGTTGACGACTAATATGCTCAGTCAGTCAGTCAGGCATTCCCCTCACCGCTGGGGTCGTTGGGGGGGACGTGATGAGGCAGCCGCCTCAAGGCTCTTCTGTTGGTAGCTGTCGTGAGGAGATCTGGCATGGTCATTTTGGTCATTTTGGCCACGTCATTCGCGCCACAACACCCTCTCTAAAACCATCCTTCAAGGTACCGTTGAAGGAGCTCGCAGACGAGGACGGCAGAGAAAGAGCTGGTCCGAAAATATAGAGGACTGGACCAAAGTGA
>JADBJO010000251.1:755000-760000 GCA_016801955.1 Conus betulinus | reverse complement strand
CACATATATGCGCACGCTCTCTCTCTCTCTCTCTCTCTCTCTCTCTCTCTCTCTCTCTCTCTCTCTCTCTGTCTCTCTCTCTCTCACACACACACACACACACACACACACACACACACACACACACACACACACACACATAATTATATATACACACACACACACACACACACACACACACACACACACACACACACACACACACACACACACATATATATATATATATATGTGTGTGTGTGTGTGTGTGTGTGTGTGTGTGTGTGTGTGTGTGTCAAAGACAATTTCATGATGGATTACACCGACGTATTGATTACACGTAAGAGTCGGACAGCTCTGAAAGACAGTGCCTTGCTCTACTGACGTAATGCCACAATGGTATTATAGTTATAGCCCACAGTTGTTCTGGCACATTCGCCTCCATTCTCCCTCCTCTCTTCTCTCTCTTACATACATTTATGAATGGCGCAATACATTATTCGGTTTAAAAAATAAATAATCACACACATTTGACGAGAAAGGTTTAAAGTTCCTTAAAATTATCAAAGTTAAATACTTAAAAAAAAACACCCTTCCAATCGGATCAGTTTTGATGAAACGTGCAGCTGCTGAAGTCATTGCCCAGCCAGTCTCTCTTGTCGGCTGCAACACACTTGGAAGCGTAAGCGACATATGTTGATGTATGATCTTTTCATGGAGTGACTGAAAATAAATTTCTTGTGTTCGTGCATTCAAATAAGAAATGAGTTATGTCAAGTTGAAGACCACAACAAACACAAACAGGGGGAGGATGAAAAAAATCTTCCCAACCATGCATGCATATATGCATACATACAGACATACATACATGCATGCATGCAGACATACATACACATATACATACATAAATTACATGAATGCATACATGCATTCATAGGCCTGCACGCATACAGACATACGTACACATTTGTATTTTAATAACTTGATAGCTTTGCATGAAATCCACAGCATATTTACAGCATCTTTACATCCAGCGTCATACATGTATATGTCGTTTTCTTCAACATGGTTATAGGTACACATTTTTTGTGTGTGTGTGTATGTGTGTGTGTGTGTGTGTGTGTGTGTGTGTGTGTGTGTGTGTGTGTGTGTGTGTGTGTGTGTGTGTGTGTGTGTCTGTGTCTATCTGTGTCTGTCTGTGTCTGTCTCTGTGTGTGAATGACCGCCATTATTGAACAATGAATTGAAAATCTGTAATAGAAAACTCCAGCCACCAAGCACAAAGTCCTGTCAATTTTTGAAAAAAAATCCAGACCATTTGCCATACATCAAAATGGACAAGTCAAAGAGTGTGAGAGTCTGTTGTCTCCCATTCTCTCCTCCCCCAAACTCTGTTTCTTGTGCAACGAGTCACAAAACAACGGATTTCTTGCCCACAGAAGCTTTGAAAGACAACTGCTGATTTGCCTGTCAACTGGTCTTGAGATATAAAGGGGTGCTTTTCTTTTCTTTTTCTTACCTTTCTTGCAGGCTAAAGACATGGCACGTGCAACACGTTGCTGCCAGTCTCACTCGTTGCAACTGACCACAACAGGAACTTTGATGAAGTATGACCAGTACAAAATTTCTCTCGCTCTTCCTCCCTCCCCCACCCCTCTCTCTCTCTCTCTCTCTCTCTCTCTCTCTCTCTCTCTCTCTCTCTCTCTGCATCTCTGCCCCCCTCTCTCTCTGTCTCTCTCTCGGCGTGTACAAGCGTGTGTGATATTACCTGAAGGAGTTAAATCACACACACAGGGACAACCATCCCAGTTCTACCTGTGACAGAAAGGAGGTAAACATAATATGCGTTGGCTGACAGTGGCCAAAAAACCCTACCGCCACTCCTGCCATCACTCCGTCAGCATCCGAACAGGAAAGAAACTGTTTCTGTGGTCAGCGATTTTAAAGAGTCAGCCGCCGAAATAGAGCAGACAGGCGGTTGTGTGGCGTTGGATTATGATATTCGTTTCAAGAGTCCCTGAGATCGATATTCCCATTTCCTCATTCCTTCTCCTTTCCTCCTCCCCCCCCCCCCCCCCCCCCCCCCCGCAAACATGCATACACACATACATACACATACATACATATAGTTTTCCTCAGACTCATGATCAGCAGAACATGCCTTTTTTATATCAATCACCACAATTTGTAAACAATATATGACCCCCGCCCCCCCAAAAAAAAAAAAAAAAAAAAGTCTGTTAAGGAAAACTCAAACTGCTAAGAACAAGCTCCTCTCTGTGGTTGGAATGTCTATGCCTGTTACACCTATACCTAGACAGACCTAAAAGAAGCGAGTAACACCCCCCCCCCCTCTCCCTAGCACCTCTTCCTCACCCTATCCCGTTCCTCTCCCACCCCCTTAGAGCCCTTTCTTCTCTATGCAGCGAGGGACAAAATGAACCAAGCACTGGTTTGCCTACCCACAGAGGCTTTGAAAGACAACTGCTCATTTTCCTGTCAGTTGAAGCCAGGGAGGTGTGTGTGTGTGGGGGGGGGGGGGAGATGGGGGGGTGCAGGGGGGGGGGGAGGATGGGGGGGGGGGCAGGGGGGGGGGGGGGGGTCGGGGCAGAGGGACAAATCCTGCTGTTGTTTATCATCCAGCCAGACTGTCGACATGCCATCTACAACGAGTCATTGACTTGCAGTTAAAGTGCTGGTCGCTGGTGTAATTCTGTGCTGTTGCTCACAACAGGTTCACAATATATATATATATATATATATATATATATACCTTCATATCTGCAGTGGTAGATTATTCTGCCTAACTGACAGTATGTGCTTGAGTGGGTGAGTGGGGAATAATAATGCTTCTCAAAATGAACCTTCAGCAAGCTTATAGTCTCCTAAGTGGGAGACCATCTCCAATGGGGAGGAAGCTCACTAACATATAACTCCTGGTCAGATACCGGTATTTCGAAACCTGATTGTTTCTCCTCAGTGACCGCGGAAAGTGGTAATTGACTCCTCCTCTGCCTTTTCGGTTTTAGAAGAATGCTATACCAGAAAAAGGCTGGTGTGCAATACCGTAGTATGTTTGTTGAGTTTTCAAAAAACTAACCAAAGGTGCCACCTAAGAAGCAAAAGAAAATCATGAAAAACAAACAAACTACATTTTCTTGTGAAAAGTAGAAAATATAGAAAGATAACCTCTTAAGACACAAGTGCTGAGGGCCAGTTCTTGGAATGAATCCCCAAGGGACTAAATTACAATAAAACAATAAATTCCAAGGATAAGTACCGAGCACCATTCCAGCAACTTACAGAGCAGCTAGGTGTTGCAATGACTGCAAGAAATATTGAATTATAAACAGCACTTGTTTTCCCCACTACTTAATTGTTCAGATATATATATATATATATATATATATATATATATATATATATATATATATATATATATACATCTAAAACATAAGAGCAAGTTTTGTTTTATAATTGTGGGTGTATATATATAATTTCAAATCTTTGCCGAGTCATTACTATAATGATGGAAGAAATGTTAACTTGCACTTGTTTTCCCCACTACTTAATTTGTTCAGAGATGGGGGCGTAGAGGGAGGGGAGGAGTGAGGCGATGGGGGTTGTGTTGTTAGTTTAGTAGGGTGGTGGTGTGATATATAAGAGCAAGTTTTGTTTTATAATTGTGTGTGTGTGTATATATATATATATATATATATATATATATATATATATATTATATATATATTTCATTCAAAATGGAGCGAGTGATGGCGGAGAACGAAGCAAAATTTAGGAAGAGAGGGGGGTTAGTTACCGCTAAGGACATTGACAAACAAAGCACAGGACCACACGATGCACATCGACCCCTTGGGTCTTCTTCAGGCAAAATAATTTAACATTTAGGACAGTACAAACACAGAACGAAGACAGACTTATCTGGTGTCCATGTGGTGTGAATGGCCACCAGAAGGAAATGACAGAGGGGATTACGGGAGAGGAAAAAGAGGGGTGGGGGCGTAGAGGGAGGGGAGGAGTGAGGAGCGATGGGGGTTGTGTTGTTAGTTTAGTAGGGTGGTGTGATATATGTGGCGGTTGTGGTTAAGATGGATTGATAATAATACTAAGACAGGGAGTGGGGGTGAGATATTATATTATTAAAAAAAATATAATGTATATATATATATATATATATATAGAGAGAGAAGGGATAATAATGATAGTGCTAGTAATTATAATAAATAAGTAGACGAATAAAATGAGAATAACTGTAAATTAAAACAAAAGTGAATAAAATAGATAAATGATGTCGCTGGGTGATGAAGGAGGTGGTAGTGGTTATGTGTGGGTAGTTGTGAAAGGCGTTAGGTAATGTTGATAAGGGAGGGTACTTATCCTTGGAATTTATTGTTTTGTTATGGTTTAGTCCCTTGCGGATTCATTCCAAGAACTGGCCCTCGGCACTTGTGTCTTAAGAGGTTATCTTTTTGTATTTTCTACTTTTTCACAAGAAAAATGTAGTTTGTTTTGCTCTTTCATGATTTTCTTTTGCTTCTTAGGTGGCACCTTTGTTAGTTTTTTTGAAAACTCAACAAACATACTACGGTATTGCACACCAGCCTTTTTCTGGTATAGCATTCTTCTAAAACCGAAAAGGCAGAGGAGTCAAATTACCACTTTCCGCGGTCACTGAGGAGAAACAATCAGGTTTCGAAATACCGGTATCTGACCAGGAGTTATATGTTAGTGAGCTTCCTCCCCATTGGAGATGGTCTCCCACTTTGGAGACTATAAGCTTGCTGAAGGTTCATTTTGAGAAGCATTTATTTATTCCCCATTCACCCACTCAAGCACATACTGTCAGTTAGGCAGAATCATCTACCACTGCAGATATGAAGGCTTATCACCCCCCTATTTCTACAGTCTAAGACATAAGAGCAAGCTTTGTTTATAATTCAATATTTCTTGCAGTCATTGTATTTCTACTTTTCACAAGAAAATGTAGTTTGTTTTGTTCTTTC
>JADBJO010000251.1:745000-747500 GCA_016801955.1 Conus betulinus | reverse complement strand
TTTACTCTCAGGTGTTTCTCTACATGCTCCATCTCTCTGGTTAATTTATCCGCTGTTTTATTACCAGATATGCCACAGTGTGATGGAATCCAGCAAAAAGAGACCCCAGTTCCCTTCAACACATAATATGTATATAATGTCTTATTTCAAAACGTTGTTCAATATTAACTTCTTTGCATAAAGAATGGAACGTGGATGTGACTGTACATGATTCTGTCAAAACAATAACCCACAAAGCAGAATTGTGCAAAACAGCTAAAGTGTTTTCCATGCGTCAGATTGATAGATTTTTGTAAACGCTCCCTTTACCATTTGCTCCTTTTTTCTATAGCCTAATATTACCAAGTGTGAACTGACTCTAAATTAAAGAACTCGCTGACTCACCACACCCCTAGACAGATAAGGAGAGCGGTCAGTGTAGCTCCCCCCCCCCCCCCCCCTTCACTCTTCTCAACCTCTCCCTAACCCTCTTCCCGCCCCTCTCTCTATGGACCTGTGTGTGTGTGTGTGTGTGTGTGTGTGTGTGTGTGTGTGTGTGTGTGTGTGTGATGAATGACAAAACAAAACACTGATTTACCTACCCACGGACGACAACTACTGATCTGCCTGTCAACGGAAGCTTCAAAGGACAAAGCCTATTGCTATTTATCATCCTACCAAGCTGCAAAAAGTCACTGACTTAACACTTCCACTTCTGGACAGCAGTGGCTCTCGCGTACTTATTTTCATTGGTCAGAAGAGGTTCACAACAACGTTTGATGGAATTCAGACCAGAGCAAAATCACATCTCTCTCTCTCTCTCTCTCTCTCTCTCTCTCTCTCTCTCCTCTCTCTCTCTCTCTCTCTCTCTCTCTCTCTCTCTCTCTGTAAGTGTGGTATGTGTGTGTGTGACGTATATGGTGGATAGATAGATAGTGTGTGCAGGACGGATATATATATATATATACGGACGACAGATAGACAGATAGATAGATAGATAGATAGATAGGACGGACGGACGGACGGACGGACGACAGATAGATAGATACATACAGAGACAGATAGATAGATAGATAGATAGATAGACAGATGTGTTGTGAGTGAGAAAGAGAGAGAGAGAGAGAGAGAGAGAGAGAGAGAGAGAGAGTGTGTGTGTGTGTGTGTGTGTGTGTGTGTGTGTGTGTGTGTGTGTGTGTGTGTGTGTGTGATTGCCTGTAGGCATTTCATTTCAAATAAGGAAGAAGTGAAGAAAATGTACATTTCCTCTCATACCTTTTTTTCCTCTTGTTTGCAGAAGACAAGAGGAGAACAAAAGTTAAATGGCTATGGCCACAAAAGTATACTTATACTCTTGCCTTCAGTCTTCAGCATAAGAACCCTGAGAACATACTTTTGTAGTCAACACATTAGAAGTTACAATTACTGAAATAGAGCAAACACAAGATTCAAATAAAATTTTTGGTGGAGTTGTAAAGAATAGCAGTTTCCTCAGCTTGCGAATTTGAATCTCCCATTCCTCCGCCCCCTCCATTCTCCCTCTTTTCCTACAAAACATACAACACAAAAAACTGGCAATGAAATGTTTCTCAGCATTGTATGAAAATGAAAAATAGGCAGAAAATCAACAATGGCGCAACGAGAGAAGGGATAACTTTACTTTCAACTGTTATACAAATATATCTGAAACTGAGCTGAATGCGAAAAAAATAGATTTAAAAAAAAATAGAAGAATATGATCAAATCTTCCAGCTCAAAATTTTCAAATGCTTCTAATGTAAACAGAGTCATCTTTTGCTGCAGGGAAACGAACGTTGTTTTTTTTTTTTTTTTTTTTTCAGAAAGGTGGCTTCTTGGTGTAGGCCTATAGAGATTTTGACAAGCAAAATACAATATAGATGCTGGTTTATGAACAATTGTTTGAATAGTATGTAATAAAAAAAAAGTCTCTTTTTTTATATACCTTTCATGCTCGGACTCACATGCTTACACGTACATACATAAATACGTACGATGTTGATAATTTGTTAATCTACAACATACTTACGTAAATGCACATGTACGTACATACATAATATACATACATACACACACACACACACACACACACACACACACACATATATACATATACACATACACACACACATTAAAACACTGCTAAAACGCCTATATAAATCTTAAGGTATCATTGGGGAGCAACATCTGTTAAAAATAGTATGATAAAAGGATTTTAAAAATAACATATCTGTTTCGAATACGCTCTCGCTAACGAAGCGCCTAAACAGATCTGTTGATTTTTAAAATCTTTTAATACTATTTCACGAATATATATACATATATATATATATACATCTGTTAAAAATAGTATGATATATATAAAGGCAATATACGTGTGTATTATAAATATATCAATATGTATATATATCTGTTATATAGCCATACAGCGACTCTGACTGACTTACTTCCTTACTTACTTACTTACTTACTCACTTACTCCCTAGTCGACTTCCTCGAGTTAAAT
>JADBJO010000251.1:737500-740000 GCA_016801955.1 Conus betulinus | reverse complement strand
CTCTGCGCCTGTTTCCCTCTCTGCTGGTCACGTCTGGAACGGAAGAAGAACTGGGGGAAGGGAAAGTGAGGGGTGCGGGCGAGGAGGAGGGGGGAACGGGAAGGAATCGGAAGGATGTGGATGGCGGCGGTGACGAGAGAGGGAGGGGAGGGATGGAAGGCGGTGGGGATGGGGTAGTGGTGGTGGTGGCGGTGAAATAGGTGTGGTGTGGCGGGAGGCCAAAAGGCTGGGTTTCGTGATTTAAACAGGTAAGTCTAGCCGTCCGTGTGAGCTACCTCTGCGGGCAGGTGCGAATAAAATACGGCTCCGTTGACAACTTTCTTAACACCCTGGAAGGATTAGTGGGGCTGCGCGGCGGATTTCCATCCGCCCCCCTTTTTTTTTTTTCTTTCTCCTTTTTTTTTTTTTTTTTTTACTCTGTTTTTTTTTTTTTTTTGAGGGTTTTCTTAAGATGGTTATTTCTTAATGGGCGTTGAATCTGTAAGGGATGCAGTGGTAAAGCTTGTCAAAGGTTGGAGTGGTGAGGTGGGGTGGGTGGGGTGTGAAGCAGGATAATTTAGAAGCGTGCGTTAAAGCCTTCTGCATGCTGAGAATGTGGACGACCTGAACGCTGGGAAATAAGGATGAGCATGCTTATTTATTGATTGAATTAATTCTCCTCAGGCCTTCCTCTGTCCTTTACTGCCCCTCCTCCTCCCTCCCCCCCCAAACCCTCACCTCCTCTCCCACCCACCCCCCTTTCGACCATGTTGCCCTCTTCACCCCACCACCACACCCCACACACCTCCTATCTCTTCTTCACTCACACACACACACACACACACACACACACACATACGCCACACACACACACACACACACACACACACACACACACACACACACACACACACACACACACACACACACACACACACACACACATACACCACACACGCACCTACCCCGCACGCACGCACCCACCCACTCCCCATCCCCACACCACCACCATCCCCCCCCCCCCCACACACACACACACACACTCAAGAAAATGAAGACGATGGGGTAAAAAAAAAAAAAAAAAAAAAAGGTATAGTTGTTTTGTTTCTTTCTTTCTTCCTTATTTTTTTTAAGAACGCTTAACTATTTTTTAATCCAGTAAACGAGCGAGAACTTTGCGTTGTTCGTTCTCATTTTCTAACTTCGTCAGCTGTTATTGAACTCATGGTTGTTCCCCTGGAAACAGAATGTGGCTGTCTAAATGAGGGGATTTACTCGTTCATACGCATGGCTAAGTCTAGTATCTGGTGAACGAGAAGGGAGGAGGGTGTGTGTGTTGGAGTGGAGGAGAAGGAGGGGGGGGGGGGGGGGGGTACGGTGGTGAAGAGGCAAAGGACGGAGTTTTCAAATCAAGATCGGTAGTGAATAATGGGTCAAGTATCTTCTTGACCGATGTCATTTTAAAGCATACATCGCCATCATTTGAGACTGCAGTTTGAGACAGTAGCACTTAATGGACACGTTTCATCAATCTTGGTGATGGTTTCCGGTGAAGATGATAAATGATCTTGAGGTGGTGTGTCATCTATAAAGGATGTTGGGTAGGCGATAGCGTGGAAGAGAACTGTCGAATAACACAATGTTACTGAATACTAACCGCTCTGACAGAGAGAGAGAGAGAGAGAGAGAGAGAGAGAGAGAGAGAGAGAGAGAGAGAGAGAGAGAGAGAGAGAGAGAGAGAGAGAGAGAGAGCAGCACGCTATTTGAATTAGATTTCATCTTCTTCACCTTTCATGAATACGTTCTAAAAATCATCACGGATACAGGGCAATACTTGTAGACTGTGACATGTCCGCTAATACTTGTGAATACGTGGAAATACGATCCTATTCAACGTCATCAGTTACAGTGGAGGGAAGAGGGGTCTGCGTGGGAGGTCGAGAATAATATCATCTATCCCAAGCATCATCACCAACTTCAGAGCGCAAATCAGCGCGCGCGCGCGCGCGCGTGCGTGTGAGTGTGTGTGTGTGTGTGTGTGTGTGTGTGTGTGTGTGTGTGTGTGTGTGTGTGTGTGTGTGTGTGTGTGTGTGTGTGTGTGTGTGTGTGTGTGTGTGTGCGCGCGCGCGCACGCGCGCGCGTGTGTGTATCCGTGTGTGCGTGCGTGTGTATGTGTGTTTGTGTGTGTGAGTGTGTGTGTGTGTGTGTGTGTGTGTGTGTGTGTGTGTGTGTGTGTGTGTGTGTGTGTGTGTGTGGTGTGTGACGGGAAGAGGTTGCGGGTTGGGGATGGGGTGGGAAGAAGGGAGGACTGAGGAGGTGAGGAAATGGATGATGACGTCTATGCCAACGTTTTCGTCCATCTCGTTCATGCCTTTCGTTCCTTCGGATACCGTCAGCTCCTTAAGAAAAGTAAAAGACACACCAGAAGATGAAGGTTGGACCCAGAGAAGTACTGTCCGCAACTGCCAAAGAAACTAGCTGGGAACAATCCTGCACCACAATTGGGAGCCTGCTCTGCGTT
>JADBJO010000251.1:722500-735000 GCA_016801955.1 Conus betulinus | reverse complement strand
CCCGGATATATCACTGCCATGACTAAGCATTTTCTCTTTATTTGCGGTGTATTTGGGTCATAAGTTTTTTCCCTTGATTAAATCTTTCCCTTGATTCTTGCCTAGTGCCTTAACAGCATCAAAACTAGCGAAAATAATTATGTCAACTGAAAGTGGCGAAGCCTGAGATTGCCGCAAGCATTGCACAAACAGCAGCTGTAGTGGCAAAACTTAAAACTATATGGAGAGACAACAACCTCAGTCTTCACTCCAAGATCCACCAAATGCGCTCCCTTGCCCTCTCAGTTTTTCTGTATGCATGTGAAAACTTAGACACTCACAGCAGAGTTACAAAGAAGACTTCTGGCAACTGAAAATGAGATGCTACAGAAAGATCTGGGGGTATCCACTACACAGACCACATGACATATGAAGAAGTCCGTAGAAATAATTCAACAAGCAATTGGACCTCATGAAGACCTACTCACAGTCGTCAAGAAGCGGAAAATGAAGTGGTACGGACCTGTGTCCCGTTCAGCAGGCCTTGCAAAGACAGTCCTGCAAGGAACAGTCAGAGGAAGCCGCAACAGAGGAAGACAAAGGAAGAGGTGGGAGGGACAATATCCGAGAGTGGGACTGGAATGAGCCTTGGCGGAATGTCAGCGAGCGGTGGAGGACAGGGACGAATGGAGGAGAGTGGTGGCCAGATCATCAGGGGTGCCCCAACGATAACAGACGATGTCAAGGGATAGGTGAAGGTGAACTGAAAGTCGCGGTTCTCACTTGAGATCACAGTGACTGTGTTTCCCACAGAATGAATAAACACAGTTCTTTGCCTGTTATCTCGGTGATGAAAATTACTGTTTTCGTAAAGAGAAAAGTAATTCTGACCTTTTGACGCGTGGTAGCTTCCATACACGCCACAGGGAGGCGACCGCTGACAACAATTATGTGCTGACATGATATCTAATTTATACGGTTGGGCGAAAGGCCGGGGAGAGCTTATGCGCGCGGTGGTATTAAAGTGACATTTATCGTCGGGAAGTCTGGCTGGGCCTTTAGGCTGCTGTGATCAATACGTAGGGACACGCTGTGAGGAGAGGGGCAGGGGTGGGAGAGGAAAAATGACAGCTCAGGGATCTATTTATCTTCTCGGAGGCTGGAGGGGGGGGGGGGGGGGGGGGGGCAAATACCCACCCTGCATTTGCTGTTCTCTTTTACCACGCTGCTGCCAGAGAGAAACTTGAGGAATCAATCCAAGAATGCCTAAGGAATGGCCCGACTGTCACTTCATGTAAATCTAAAAGTTGAAAGCGCAACGTCTTCTTCGTTTCTTATAAGTTGACGACGTTGTGGTAGTAGTAGCAGCAGCAGCAGCAGCAGTAGCAGCAGCAGCACTAACGGTAGTAGTGGTAATAGTGGCAGAAGTTGTGGTAGCAGTAGTAGTAGTGGTGATAGCAGTAGTAGCAGTTGCAGTAGTAGTGGTTGTTGTTGTTGTTGTTGTTTGTTGTTGCTGTTGTTGTTGTGTGTGGTTGTTGTTGTTGTTGATGCTGTGGTTGTTGTTGTGGTTGTACGTTTTCTTCTTCACAAATTCTTTATGTTGGAAAATGTGTGAGTGCGCGTCTGTACAAATGTGTGTGTATGTGCGTGCATGCGTGTGTGTGTGTGTGTGTGTGTGTGTGTGTGTGTGTGTGTGTGTGTGTGTGTGTGTGTGTGTGTGTGTGTGTGTGTGTGTGTTTTTTTTTTAAACTTACTGTATTACTCCTGTGTATGAGGACATTACAAAATGTTACGATTTTATTTGTTTTTTGTTAACCTTTGATTTGATATATACTGAGAATAAATGTGTACTATTTGTTTGCAGGGAAAGGAAGTGTATGTGTGTGTGTGTGCGCGCGCGCGCGCGCGCGCGCGCGGGGTGCGTGTGTGTGTGTGTGTGTGTGTGTGTGTGCGTGCGTGCGTGCGTGCGTGCGTGCGTGCGTGCGTGCGTGCGTGCGTGCGTGCGTGCGTGTGTGCGTGCGTGCGTGCGTGCGTGCGTGTGTGTGTGTGTGTGTGTGTGTGTGTGCACGAGCGCTTGTGTGCACGAGCGCTTGTGTGTGTGTGTGTGTGTGTGTGTGTGTGTGTGTGTGTGTGTGTGTGTGTGTGTGTGTGTGTGTGTGTGTGTGTGTGTGCGAGTCTGAGTCTGTGCGTGTTTGTATCTCTGTGTGTGTCTGTGCGTGTATGTTCTATTAACTGATTTCTGAATTAATATATGCAATTTCTTCTGGCCAGAGAGAGAGAGAGAGAGTCTGAGAGACTGAGAGACAGACAGACAGACAGACAGACAGACACACAGACAGAGACAGAGACAGACAGACGGGAAGACAGACAGACAGACAGACACGCTAAGATTTGTGCCTGAGCTTGGGGATGCAAAACCAGTGCAGGGGAGGTCATCAGATGCCAATGATAGTCTGGGTGCTCAGCTGCAAAGAATGATAACCCAAGCATCGTCAGTTACATCAACGCTAACATCATCTGAGAATCATGTAAGACAACCTTTACTTGGATCTCGTAAAAGATGCAATATCCCCTTGGCTGACTGAATAATTAATATAGCAAGCAGTATGTGTAAATAAATATCTGTTTTACATACATACTAAGTAGCTGCGTTTGGTTATTCAAACCCGGTGTTCTCAACGTAACGTATTTCTTTTATTTACCAGTACCTGTCACATCCAGGTATCCATAAATGATCACTTTCGTTCGTCTTTTTTCCATTGCTCACTCCTTCCCCACCCACCTCCTTCTCTCCCCATTCTTCTCCACTTCCCATCCCCCACCCCACCCCCTTGATAACCCTCAACCCACCTCTTTTTACACCGTCAATGTATTATATAACTTTCCCATCACTTCAGTTTCCTCTTGAGCGAAATTCGAGCTCACTCTCCTCTCTCTTCGCCCTCACTCCCCCCGCCCTACCCTTTCCTTATCCCATCTCCCACGCCTCCACCCCCACCCCCCTAACCTTCCTCCTCCTCCTCTTCTTCTTCTCCTCCTGGGGCATGTACCAGTAAGCACGCTAACTGTGCGTGATGTAAATGTTCCGGTACATTAAATGATTGAGCGCCGACCGTTACGCCAATCTTTCGCCATCGATTGCTCGGTGGGAAGGTGGGTGGGTGATTATACCGTTGCAGGTCATCATGGTCGTGATGGATGTGTGCTAGCTGCTGCTGCTGCTGCTGTTGTTACTGCTGCTCCTGCTGCTGCTCTCAAGACGTCTCACGGCGCAGGTGCGCTGTGCTGAGTGAGTGCTGAAATTAACCACAGAGCGAGCCGCCGTTAAAGATGGAGTATCTGCTGTCTAATTGATGACACCACTCCAGTCCCACCGACCACCACGCCCTCCACCCACCCCCCACCTCACTGTTACCCCGCCCCCGCCCCGCTAACAACTCAGTCCCTCCCATCTCCACCACTCCCTTTCCATCCCCTTTTTTACCCTCTCTTTCCCCTCAGCTTTTCCCGCAGTCTGGCACCACACACACACGCGCACACGCACCCACAGCACACACAGAGCGGCTGACCAGGTGCGAAGGTGAGGCGGAAAATGAGGGCAGAAGGACAATGGTGTGTGAGTGACACGGGTGTTCAGGGAGGGCGGACTCGGAGCGCGGAAAGCGAAAGGCAAGGGAAGCTATTACAAGTACAGGTTATGTCTGTGTGGCTTAGACATGATCAGTCCCAACACCTCATCTTGCCTTCTCTGTCTGTCTGTCTGTCTGTCTGTCCGTCTGTCTGTCGTCTGTCTGTCTGTCTGTCTGTCTCTCTCTCTCTCTCTCTCTCTCTCTCTCTTCTCTCTCTCTCTCTCTCTCTCTCTCTGCCCAACAGTAGTCAAATAGTCATGATAATTTTATTTTGCCTTCGTTTAAATTACGGCAAAATAAAAATTCTTTGTAAAGTTTTAATTTGATGTGAAATGATTGTTGTCAGTTGCCTAAGTCATTTTTCTTGGTACTGTATGCATAGTTTTTTTTATTTTCACATAAACGTGTACAAAGTTCAACTTATTTGATATACGTGTAATTCCAACCGATATGATCCATATTGTGCGGCGTGGAACATGGGTGTATGGAAAGAAGACGTTCAGTGTGATGGAAAAGAAAAACGTTTAACAACCATCCAATAAAAACAAGAAAAAGAAAGGAAGAAAAGATAGAAAGAAACCGAGTTGGACAAACAGAACAGTCACATATATAACCATAGGAGGCGTCGTTTTGTTAACATTAACAGTAGAGTGTAAAGCAGTGCTATCAATAGAAGGCTCCAGAAATGGGTTGGATTTTGAGAAACGACTCTCTCGCCTTGTTAAAATAAATTCAAGTACTATTGATCATGTGTTTTTGCTCTTTTTGCTTTTGGTCAAAGCATACTCAGTTGCAAGTTTTCGGCATTATATTGACTGATTTTGAAAAAGCCTTTGATTCAATGAATCTATCTATCTATCTATCTATCTATCTATCTATCTATCTATCTATCTATCTATCTATCTATCTTTCCATCTAGCTAGCTAGCTAGCTAGCTATCCATCTATCCATTCATCTATCTATCTATCCATCTGTCTGTTTTATCTATCTACATACATATATATATATATATATATATATATATATATATATATATATATATATATATATATATATATATATATATACTGTTTTAAAACATAGTTAGCCAATTTTGCTACAAAGAACTGAAATCTGGCCATTGGAGAAATGCGCAGTGCATGTTGTCAGCCCAGAATGAACATATTTAATGATCGATTGGAAAACAAACCAATGTCTTTTGTTGTTTGTTCAGTTGCAGGATGCATTCGTTATCAGTTAAAGCTATTTTGTGTTTTTTGTTGTTTGTTCAGTTACAGGATGTATTCGCTATCAGTTAAAGCTATTTTGTTTTTTGTTGTTTGTTCAGTTACAGGATGTATTCGTTATCAGTTAAAGCTATTTTGTTTCTTGTTGTCTGTTCAGTTACAGGATGTATTCGTTGTCAGTTAAAGCTATTTTTTTTTTTGTTGTCTGTTCAGTTACAGGATGTATTCAATATCAGTTAAAGCTATTTTTTTTGGTGGATGTTTTACTGCCAAGTGATCGTATGTTGAAACCAGCTGCAATGGAAATTAAAAAAAAAAAAAAAAACTGCATCAAATATGACTCTACTTCTATGTGAATGTGGATTTGTGAATGTATGGTAAAATCACAGTATCAGGTAGGCACAAATTGATATTGATTAAATGAACAAATAGCAGCGAATGAATAAATACTGCACATACTCCCATCCCTTAACCAAGTAAAGAGTATACTAAAACTGCGAATGTATATTGAACATGCAGTGTATCCACGTTCCACACACACACATCTGATGAGTCTACATGTAGCCCCATGCACGCATCCTGCCTAGTTTGTCCACTTGATCGGCCTAAGAGGCCATTGATTGAAAACATGATCCAGATTGGTGAAACATGAAGACAACAGGAAGCCAGAAGGACATGTTAGCACAGCCTCAGTTCCTAAAAGATAATACAGACCAGACTGAGGGGGTGTGTATTTTTTCCAAGCATTAACCTCGAGTGCCATTATTTAGCGAGCGATGAGAAGCTGGTGGAGCAGCCATTCCAGCCCTGCCATCCAGGAGGCCAGCCTCTCCCTGGAGCAGCCCAAGTCATTTGTCTGATCTGCGTGCGATCAATGGGTTTCCACGGGTCGTGGAGTGGAGTGGCGCTGGCAATGTGAGCTGAGCTCCTGTGTGCCGGGCCGCCATTGAAAGGGAAGCGCTCCCCGACAAATGAACGCCAATTCCCCGCGCTGGGTCATTATCCCCCCTGCAAGCAAACGACAACTCCCGTCAATTATATAAACGATGCTGACAATGCAGTGATTGCTAAAACAGCCCGAGGATATTTTCCCCTATTAATTGGGCTCCTTAATAGGGACTCTACTTAAAGGATATTTCCGCCGCATCCTTTTCAGCGTCTAATCCAAGAACCTGAGGGCAGAGGCGAGGGAGGCAAAAGCAGAGCGGTGGTTGGGTGGGATGCGATGGAAAGGGGGGTTCTGAGGGCAGGGCAGGGTAGGGTGGGGGTGGGGGGAAAATGGAGGTGGATGGGGTTGGAACAACGCCCTTGTTTCTGTCATGAACTTTGTCGATGGAATCAGCCCCTCCCGGCATCTCCCCTCCTTCCTGACCTTCTGTCTGTCTTCCGGCTGTGCGCCTTACCTCCCTTTTCCCATCGTTTCCACAGTTGCTGCATTACCCTCTCCATTTTCTATTCCTTGGCCACCATCGGCTGTTTCTGTGAATCAGATGCAAGGCAATGGAGAAAGAGAGAGGACAGGAGCGAGCACGCGCAAAGTGCGTGATGCCATCCCATCCCACTCATCTTCAGGCTGGGAGTGTGGTGACAGAGCATAATGATTCTTTTTTTTCACCTTTGTGCATTTCTCTGGCTTTCTTTTGTGAAACTGGCTATGATCGCTTTTTTTTTTCTTAAATATTATTCTTTCAAGTTTTATGTTTCTTTATATTTTATTTGTCTGGTCTTCATTGTTGGAAGGTTCGTTATTTCGTTCTTACTGTCTATGACCTGATACTCTGTTGAGAAAAAAATGCAGAAAATTGCAAACAAATATTATACCACATTATGCGATGTGTCTTTCGTAAAATTTCAGCGTTATTTGTACTAATAGAGATCACATATATATTATCTATGGAACAAGTTCATTTGGTTGTAAATATCTCCCTCCACACCCTACTCCCCATACCACTCTAACTTTCATACACATTTAAACGCCTTCGCCCTCTACTTAGTAGTGTCACTGTGGTTTGAAATAAATGATTTTCTTCTCTCCATCCACATACCCCTCCCACTCTACCTTCTATACATCTTTATACGCCTTCACCTTTTACTTAGCAGTGTTACTGTAATTTGAAATAAATGATATAGACGGTGATAATAATTGTGCCTCCAGCTACCTCACACTCAAAATACTGTTGAGCTCTGGAATGGTTTTAGCTTAATTTCCACACACACACACGCACAGAGAGAGAGAGAGAGAGAGAGAGAGAGAGAGAGAGAGAGAGAGAGAGAGAGAGAGAGATTGTTGATGCCTTCTCAGTTACAGATATCAACAATCATCCCCCTAAGCAGATGTGTACACAGCAAGGGCAAATTCTCATCAGATGTCAAAATTCTATCCACTATTCATCTGCTTTCCCAACGCTTGCTCTCCTGCTCTCCACTAAGATGTGTATTTTGTAACAATTCATCGTGTTCTTGCATTGCATTACCCCGATTTTTGCTTGAAGAAATCTTCAAAAGTTTGTGTATGAAATCTGCAAAAAAATGACCAAACAAATCACAAGACAAAACACGACGCGTTTTGACTTTTAGGTCTTTCTCAGGTGAGACAAACAACACTCAGGACAACGAAATGAAAAGTGAGCAGTCACTTATCTTCAAATGAAGAGCGAGCAATAACTTATCTTGTCAAATTCGCACAAGATGGCCGTTGTCCCAAGTGTTGCTTTTCTTGCTTGAAGAAGACCTCAGAGGTCGAAACACGTCGTGTTTTATCTTGTGATTCGTTTGTTCATGTTTGGCGGATTTATTACTTTTTTTTTTTTTAAAGATTTGTTTAAATTTCCGCCTGCACCCGCAGTCGGTCTACTTTGCAACTAATTTTGTTTGAACTGATAACGCTTGACTGGGTCTTTTTCAGAACAACTATACAATTTGAAGGTAAGGTAGTAAAGACCGAAACAAAAGGGGGGTCAAAACGAAACAAAAACAATGCACAACGTTTCGACTCTTAGAGTCTTTTTCACAAAAGAAAAAGTCTCCAAGTCGAAACGTTACGTTGTGCATTGTTTTTGTTTCGTTTTGACCCCCCTTTTGTTTCGGTCTTTACTACCTTACCTTCAAATTGTATAGTTGTAATTTTGTTTGAAGAGAAAAAAAAAAAGAGTCACTACGTAGGTTTGTTCTTTACTTTCTGGATGGATGTCTCTTTGATAGTCTGACGACTAGAACGTTTGCCTGCTGAGCTGACGGTCGTGAGTTCGAACTACACGTGGGGTAGGATTTGTTTTTTTCGGCTTGAAAACCCTCTCTGTCCACCCAGTGGTCAGTGAGTACCTGCTTCAGTTCAGGTAAGGCTGAAGAAGGAGGCAGAAGGAGAGGCATGTGGTCCATCTTCCATTGTGCCCTAAACATGGTAAACCTTTGACAGTTCTCTGCCACTACGGTAAATAGGTCATTGGAATTTTGACCTTTTTCTCTTCTTTACCCCACACCTACAACGACCTTCTACCCCTTCCTGCTTATAATGAATGACCAATGGAGTAGCAGAGGAGCCGTCTAAATGATTCTATTTGTAATATTTGGAAAAAACTAGGCAGATACATCGATCTATTTAATCAACGAAATGATTACTGAGACAACTAATGAAAATGTAAAGAAAGAAAATTATTAAAAAAAAAAAAGACACACGCGTAAATGAACATATGAATCAACAACAGTTACCGCTGTCTGTCTGTCTGTCTGTCTGTCTGTCTGTCTGTCTCTCTCTCTCTCTCTCTCTCTCTCTCTCTCTCTCTCTCTCTCTCTCTCTCTCTATCTATCTATCTATCTATCTATATCTATCTATCTATCTATCTATCTATCTATCTATCTATCTATCTATCTATCTATCTCTATCTCACACACACGCGCGCGCGCACACACACACACACACACACACACACACACACACATACACGCACACACACACATTTTTATTTATGTCTACTCCTCTACCCCTCCTTCTCTCTCTAGTCTTCTTTTTCTTCTTTCTTAAGAAGGAAGTTAAAGATGGCTAATCCTTCATAAGCTCTCCGTTTTTGCATCTTCTTCAAAAACTTTAATTTTTTCCTCTCGGTAATTGTGTTCTTTTAAGACAACCTGATGGTGACATTTAGACCTTTGACTGAAAGATTAAAAACAATTTCCTCTGGCTCTTGCAAACGAATTCCTTTTATGTACATTTCATTATCATAATGATCATTGTTGTCCTCGTCATCTTCATCATCATTATCTTCCTCATTATCATCATTATAATCCTCATCAAAAGCATCATCATCGTGATTCTTCTCTCTTCTTCTTCTTTTTCTCATTATTATCCCTACTACTACTACTACTACTACTACTACTACTACTACTACTACTACCATCATCATCATCATCATCCATCATCATAGCTTCTACGACTGCCACTACTACTGCTGCTGCTGCTGCTGCTGCTGCTACACTGGGATTTGGACAGAGCAGTGGGTTATTTGCCCGGATGTTGTGTACAGGGCAGGATGGTGAGTGTCTTGTGTCCGATTATTGATGTTGTCCACAGGTCAGGGTGACGGGTTTCTTGCCTGGGTGTGATATTGTTGATGTGTACAGTGCAGGTTGGTGGTTTGTTGGCTAGGTGTTGATGTTGTGTGCAGTGTGAGGTGGTGAGTTTGTTGCTTAGGTGTTAATGTTGTGTGCAGTGCAGGTTGGTGGTTTGTTGCCTGGGTGTTGATATTGTGTACAGTGTGAGGTGGTGAGTTTGTTGACTGGGTGTTGATATTGTGTACAGTGTGAGGTTGTGAGTTTTTGTTGACTGGGTGTTGATGTTGTGTCCAGTGTGAGGTGGTGAGTTTGTTGACTGGGTGTTGATGTTTTGTGCAGTGTGAGGTGGTGAGTTTGTTGACTGGGTGTTGATGTTGTGTACAGTGTGAGGTTGTGAGTTTGTTGACTGGGTGTTGATGTTGTGTGTGCAGTGTGAGGTGGTGAGTTTGTTGACTGGGTGTTGATGTTGTGTGCAGTGTGAGGTGGTGAGTTTGTTGACTGGGTGTTGATATTGTGTACAGAGTGAGGTGGTGAGTTTTGTTGCCTGGGTGTTATGCTGTGCACAGTGCATGGCATTGAGCTTGTTGGCTGGGTTTTAATGTTGTATATAGTGTAGGTTGGTGAGTTTGTTGGCCGGATGTTGATGTTATATATAGTGTAGGTTGGTGAGTTTGTTGGCTCAATGTTGACGTTGTGTATTGTAAATGGTGGTAAGCTTGTTGATAGGCTGTTGATGTTAGGTACAGTACAGGGTAGTGGGTTTCTTGCCTGGAAGTTGATGTTGTGTGCAAATGCAGACTGTTGAGTTTGTTGGCTGTAGCCCACAATATCATCACCCAACCTGCAACACCAGTTCTACCATACGCATTCACCATTCAGCCCAAACATTCCACCTTCCAGCCAGATATCCGACCATGTAGCCCACAATCCCGTCAGCCAGCGTACACAACAATTTCAACTATCAAACAATCCTATGACACAGTCCATAATTCTACCCTGACCCAAAGTCCAACCACCCAGGCGATAACCTTACTACACAGCCTACAGCCTCACTACCCAGCCTACATACACCCAGCCTACAGCCTCACTACCCAGCCTACAGCCTCACTACCCAGCCTACAGCCTCACTACCCAGCCTACAGCCTCACTACACAGCCTACAGCCTCACTACCCAGCCTACAGCCTCACTACCAGCCTACAGCCTCACTACCCAGCCTACAGCCTCACTACCCAGCCTACAGCCTCACTACACAGCTGACAGCCTCACTACCCAGCCTACAGCCTCACTACCCAGCCTACAGCCTCACAGCCTCACTACCCAGCCTACAGCCTCACTACCCAGCCTAGCCTACAATCATTACCCAGCCTACAGCCTCACTACCCAGCCTACAGCCTCACTAAGCCTACAGCCTCACTACCCAGCCTACAGCCTCACTACCCAGTACAGCCACCCCAGCCTACAAGTCCGTTTTTCAGTCCCACCATCCAGCCAACAATCCCACCAACTGGGCAACAATTCCGACAATCATCCTACAATCACGCGGCCAAGCCTAAGGTTCCAACTCCCAGACTTCAATCGAACCATCCAACTCTAAATTCCATTCTCCGGCCTACAGTCCCAACGCCCAGCCTACAGTCACACTACCCAACAGACAATCCCACCGCCCAACCCATAACCCCACCATCTAGCATACAATTGCACCACCCGAACTTCAATCCCACCATCCAGCTCACAATTCCATCATCCAGCCTACCATCCAACCACCATGTCTGCAGTCCTACTATCTAGCATACAACATCACCATCCAACCCACGATTCCATCACCAAGCTCACAGTCCCACCATTCTCTCTACAGTCGCGTTACAGAGCTATATTAACACCATACAACCTCCAGTCCCACCAACGTTCCCATGATGCCAATATCCATTCCACAATCCCACGACCCAGTTCACGATCCTGCCGTCCCACCAACCACTCCACAACCTCATCTTCCGGCCTACAATTTAACACGCAGACTATGATCCCATTATGGAGCCCACAGTATCATCACCCATTCCCCGATCTCTCATCATTCAGCCTACAAACCCACCATCTGCTCCATAATCCTAATACCCAGGCTACCGTCCCGACATCCAACCCTCAATCCTCATATCCAATGAACAATCCTATCGCCCGGCATAAAATGTCACCATCCAGCCTATCCCACCACCCAGTCTACTGTCCTACCAACAAGTCTATGATCCCACAGTTCAACCTCCTCGCCTAAAATCCAAGCATCTCGTCTTAAATGCAGCCATCCGGGTTACAACGCCGTCACTCAGCCCAAACTCACACCAGCCATCCTTCAATTCCACCATCCAATCCAGAATCTCACCAACCAGCCAACGTTTCCATCGTCCTGCTCCATATCCCGTCAGGCGCGCACCGTCCAACCATCCAGCCTACAACCCTCATCATCTTGCCAATAATCCTACCGTCTAACCCATGATCCGATCAACCAGCTTATAATCCTACTAATCAGCTCACAATTGCATCATACAGCCCCCAGTTCCACCATCCAGCCTACAGTCCCACTTACCTAGCCCACAATCGCACCACAAAGCCAACAGTTACATCATCCAGTCCACTTCTCACCATCTAGCCCACAACTCCACTGTCCAGGCCACAATTTCACCAGACAGCTCACAATTCTGCTACCTAGCTGAAAAATCCCTCAAACAAGCTCACAATGCCGTCACACAGCCCACAATCTCATCAACCAAATTGCAATAATTCCAGCATCCAGCGTACAATCCCACAATACAACTGACAGTTCCAGCGCCCAGCAAACATCCTGCAAAGTCGCCCACAACCTCACCAAAGAACTCCCAATCCCTGCGCCCAGCACACTTTCAGAACATGACCCCACCACTTGGCTCACAACTTCACCATCCAGCAGAACTTCAGCACTCAGCCCTCAATTCCATCACTCAGTCTCCATGCGCACCAGCGAAACCACAACTAAGGCCACAACCATCTTTCCCAGCCCCAACTCCAAACTCCACCCCCCGATTATTGGAACTGACACGCTGGCAAGAGATTTCAGAAGAAAGACAGTTGGAGAAGGAAAAGCGGAAT
>JADBJO010000251.1:717500-720000 GCA_016801955.1 Conus betulinus | reverse complement strand
TAGCCCGTTCTTTTGTTTTGTTTGTTTGTTTTTGGGGGAGGGGAGAGAAAAACACCACGATAGGGTGCACCAGTTCATATGATGTTTACACAAAGGTCATTAACCAATTTCACAAGAAAAACAAAACAGGTGGATTTAAGAGCTTTGATGTAGTTTCCTTCGCTGCAAGTGCTTAAACATCTGTTACAGTCCGTTACAGCCTCTGACTCAGTCTCTCTCTCTCTCTCTCTCTCTCTCTCCATCTCTCTCTCTCTCTCTCTCTCTCTCTCTCTCTCTCTCTCGTGTCTGTGTGTGTGTGTGTGTGTGTGTGTGTGTGTGTGTGTGTGTGTGTGTGTGTGTGTGCGTGACAGTTTTAAATAAGCCTGGATTATCTCAACATTTAAAAGTACGTTGAGTGAAGGAATATGAAGGCCACAGTTATTAGCATCATCTATTATTATTTCTCTTGAAAAGAAGAAAACACTGCTCATAAGAAAAAAAGATGAACGAGAGACAACGAACGAAGGGAGAGAAAGGTACAGAGGGAAGAAGGGAACACGTAATCTACCATTTGGACAGACATGAATCATCTCCTTGGACAAAGATTAGAGCCGCAAATGTGAAAAGTTGGTGTGCAGTGTCATATAATTAGTTTGTGTATGTGTTCTTGTTGCTTTTTTCTATAAAAGGTCTGTTCACAGACAAAAAAAAAAAATATAACAAAAATTCTCTAAGAGTCTTCATGATCATTAAATGTATGTCAGTCATGCTGAATGTACTATAAATCACTGGGAACAGACAGAGTAAGATTGTGAGGATAAGAAGAAAAAGAAAAAAAAAAACAGAAGAAAACGACTCTCTTAAGAGAGTAAAAAAACAACAAAGAAAGAAAGGGCAAAGACACACAGCTAGCCTTAAACAAAAGCCCAGAAAACTGCACGGAGGCAAATTCAGCCCACTGGCACTGTCGCCACATGCTCGGCCTGAAGATGAGTGGGATGGCCTCACGCACTTTGCACGTGCTCGCTCCCCAGCTCTGCCTTCCCCCTGGCCTCTGATGCACGGAAACAGCCGATGGTCGCCAAGGAAAGGAAAAAATGGAAGGGTAAGGTAGCAACCGGAAAAAACGATGGAAAAGGGAGGTAAGTAAGGAACGCAGCCGGAAGACAGAGGGGAAGGAGAGGGAGGAAGAGGAGAGGCTGAAAGGGGGAGGATTCCATCCAGAAAGCTCATGACAGAAACAAGGGCGTTGTTCCGATCCCACCCACTTCCATTCCCCCACCCCCACCCCACCCCACCCTCCAGCCCCTCCCTCTTCCTCCCACCCCCCACCACCACAACTCTGTTCCGCTTTTGCTTTCCTCGTCTCCACCCTCAGGTTCTTGGATTAGACGCTGAAAAGGATGCGGCGGAAATATCCTTTAAGTAGAGTCCCTATTAAGGAGCCCAATTAATAGGGGAAAATATCCTCGGGCTGTTTTAGCAATCACTGCATTGTCAGCGGTCGTTTATATAATTGACGGGAGTTGTCGTTTGCTTGCAGGGGGAGGTAATGACCCAGCGCGGGGAATTGGCGTTCATTTGTCGGGGAGCGCTTCCCTTTCAATGGCGGCCTGGCACACAGGAGCTCAGCTCACATTGCCAACGCCACTCCACTCCACGACCCGTGGAAACCCATTGATCGCACGCAGATCAGACAAATGACTTGGGCTGCTCCAGGGAGAGGCTGGCCTCCTGGATGGCAGGGCTGGAGTGGCTGCTCCGCCAGCTTCTCATCGCTCGCTAAATAATGGCACTCGAGGTTAATGCTTGGAAAAATACACACACACGGTCTGGTCTCTATCATCTTTTCCTGGAGCTAAGGCTCTTCAAACTTCCGGATCTCCTCCAGGCCGGGGTTGTGTCCATGTTTCCCCAATCCGGATCAAGTTTTCAATCAATGGCTTCTTCGACCGACCAAGTACACAAATTTAGCGTTTGGATGAGTATTCTGCTACATGTAGTTTCAGAAGTGGAGAGCAAAGATATACGTCAATGACAGCTTGAGTTTTAATTTTCCTATCGATACTTTCGACCAGGTTAGGGACGTTTGTTTTTTTTTTTCTGTTTAGTTGTTCATTAAGACTATCTTATTAAAGAATCAGTTTAATGTCATTGACAATATTTCTTTATTTTGTCGATTCTGTCGATTCTTTCATCACGCTGGGAATTTTGTGTCATCTGTTTATTTATTCGCGCGGCTACTATCTAATCAAAAAATTAATGTAACTTCAATTTTCGTATCGATCTTTCGACCAGGGTTAGGGATTTTTGCATTTTCTGTTTATTTGTTTACGAGAACAATCTTATTAAAGTATTAAAGTGTGGGTGTATTTCTTCTCCTATGTTCGCCTATTTCTTGTCCTCTAAAGTCGTCGAACATAGGGTTTCTGTGTACTCACTACTATGCGGCAGCAAAGTTTACATGGTTTTACACAGTAATTCAGTCTAAGTTGACATTCTCAAGTCCTGCTGTCTGCAG
>JADBJO010000251.1:705000-715000 GCA_016801955.1 Conus betulinus | reverse complement strand
CCACAACGAGCCGATTTTTTGTTTCTTTCTATGAGACAATTTGTTGTTGAAATGTGAACATGTAGAACCGCGACGACGGGGCCATTTTCCTTTTCAAAAAATCTGATAACAAAATAAAAACTAAAGTAAGCGCGGTATTTCTGTTGGAAGCTGTATTATTTTGCCGGATAATGGGGAAAGTTTCTGAACAAATGAAATAAACTTTCATCATTTCATACAGCTCCCCCCCCCCCCCCCCCCCCCCGTCCCCCCTCCCCCCTCTCCTCCCCCAAGTCACTTGAAAGACGTCACCGTGTCGGCGAGAAGCTTGTCCTGCGCACACACACACACATACAAGAAAAGCACTGATGAAGACACTAAGGCTGCGACAGATAATGTAGTTCACAAACTATGAAGGTGAAGGAAGAGTAGGATCAAAATGAAAACAAAGAGAGAGAGGGGTGGGGGGTGGGGGTGGTGAGAGTGAGAGTGAGAGAGAGTCCGGCGACAGAGGGTGAGAGAGAGAGAGAGAGAGAGAGAGAGGGGGGTCGACAAATAATGAGACACACAGATAGAGAGACAGATAGATGACAGAGAAAGAGAAGAAGAGAGGGTGGTGGTGGGTGGGGGATGGGGGTGGGTGGGGGCAGAGAGAGAGAGAGAGAGAGAGGGGGGGGAGACGGGTCGACACAAATAGAGAGAGACACAGACAGAGAGAGATACACGCAGGCAGATAAACAGAGAGAGGTGGAGTAGGCTGGGGTGGGTGGAAGCACAGAGAGAGAGAGAGAGAGAGAGAGAGAGAGAGAGCAGAAACAGAGCCAAACAGAGCACAGAGAGCACAGAGAGAGGGGTGGGGGGGGGGGGAGGGGGGGGAGGGGGGCAAAACCCAGCACTGGGGTCATTCTGATAATGAAAGATTCTAATATCAAAATGTATTTCTTGAAATGATTATTTCTTACATCCTCCTCCTCCTCCTCATTATCATCATCATCATCACCATCATCATCATCATCATCGTCATCATCACTATAATCAACACTACCACTGTGTGGATGTTGGGGCGAATTCAGTACAAACTGCTCGTTGGCCTTCAGGAAGTTCTTTGCCTCTCACGTCCTCCTTTCTCTCACTCGTGTGTGTGTGTGTGTGTGTGTGTGTGGGGGGGGGGGGGGGGGGGGGGGGGGGGGGGGGGGGGGGGGGGGGGGGGGGGGGGGGGGCGTGCGTGCGTGCGTGCGTGCGTGCGTGCGTGTGTGCGTGCGTTTGTGTGTGTGCGTGCGTGCGTGCGTGCATGTGTGTGCATGCGTGCGTGTTTCTCTTTCCTCGCTGCTGTCTACTATATAATTGACGGGGACCATTCTCCTACCTGTTCTGGAAACTCTTTTACTGTTCATTTCTGATTAGTTACTTGCAAAGTGAGGCGACTGCAGGCGAAAATTGCTCATTCTTTCCTTTTCGTTATCCTGACTGTTGTCTATCTTGCCTGAAGAAGACCTAAGAGGTCGAAACGCGTCGTGTTTTGTCTTGTGATTCGTTTGTCCACGTGTTTGTCGAGTCATTGCAAAATTCTTTTTAAATCTCTTCATTTCAGGTCACAACGTATGCCATGTCAGCCTTTTTTTTTTTTTTTTTTTTTTTTTTTTCTCCAAATCTGGTGACGGGGTAGTGAAAATTGAATTGTCCAAATTGGAAACTTGCTGCCAGTTCTGCAGAGTCTGTTTGTTCGCATGGCCTTTTTGTCACAATTCTTCTTATTTTTTCGTTATTGTTTATTATCAATATCATCATCACCATCATCATCATCGTTATTATTATTATTATTATTGATATGATTGTTACATCGTTATTATTATTGTTATTGATATTATTTTTATTATTTTGTTATCATTATTGTTGTTGTTGTTGTTGTTGTTGTCGTCGTCGTCGTTGTTGTTGCTGTCGTTGTTGTTGTTGTTGTTATAGTTATCATCAATATTGTTGTTATCATCATCATCATCATCATTATTATCATTAAAGTTATTATTGTTATTATTCTCATCATCGTTATCATCATTAGCATCATTATTAGTATTGCTGTTGTTGTTAATTGATGTAACTAGTTTACTTATTTATACATTTATGTATTTATTTATTCATTTATTCCTTTATTTATCTATCAATCTATGCATGATCATCATTCTCATGTGTGTGTGTGTGTGTGTGTGTGTGTGTGTGTGTGTGTGTGTGTGTGTGTGTGTGTGTGTGTGTGTGTGTGTCTGTGTGCGTGCGTGCGTGTGTGCGTGCGCGCACGTGCGCACGTGTCTGTGTGTGTGTGTGTGTCTGTGTGTATGTGTGTGTCTGTGTGTATTTGTGTGTGTCTGTGTGTGTGCTTGTGATAGGGAGGAGAAGCGGGAGGAGGTGAGAGAGAGGGGGTAGAATGAGGAAATAGGGGTGTTTTCCGTTCTCGTGTGAAGGGGCGGGGGAAGGGGGGGGAGGGGCGGAGGAAGTAGGAGAGCCAGGGGAGGATCTAGGATGACGGAGATGGGTTTTTGTGTGGTTGGTTGGTTTGTTTTGAAGTTGCCTTTGCTCGTGTGCTCTTGCTCCTGTTCCTTTGAAAGTATTCTAGTTGCTTGTATACTTGTAAACAAACTGACTGAGGGGGGCTTAAACAGATTTGACTTCATTCACTTTTATTCAAGGATCTATTTGCAACGTTAGGCGACTGCCTGCGGAAATCTAAACAAATTGTGAATATTTATGTTAGCGCACCGAAAAAAAAAAAAAAAAAAAAAAAAAAAAATGGACAAACGAATCACAAGACTTGTGATTTGTTTGTCAACGGTTGTCATTTTTTTTTTTTTTTTTTTTTTTTTTTTGGGGGGGGGGGGGGGGGGGGGGGGGGGGGGGGGGGGGGGCGGGTGCGCTAACCGTAATATTTAACATTTGTTTTTTCAAGGAGTTTATCTATAGCTCGGCGGCATTCTTTTCAAATCTGTAACTTGAAATCCTGGTGGCTTGTTTTCCTTGGTTTGGGTGGTTGTTGTGTTGTTGTTTAACATTGTTGTTGCTATTGCTGTTGTTGCTGTCGCTATTGCTGTTGTTGTTGTTGCTATTATTGTTGTTCTTGCTGTTTTTGTTTTCACGTGCCGTGCTTATGTTGAACAACTACCTCGCGAATTCATTGTTTCATATCAAGCTGCAAAACTCACACATGAAGATGGACACAACGTAAAAAAAAACTGCTGACAAAGCGGCGAGTTCTGTCATTCACATCTGGGATACCATTATATGTGTGATCTCAGTTTCTTAGTTGAAACCGAATAAGATTGTTAAGTATGTAAATAAATAGATAAGAAGACCTATGATGTGAAACTGGCACTATTTTTTTCTTGTCCAAGTAGATACATGTATTCAAAACGCAAGTGTGTTGATTTAAACAAAGCAACGATAAAAAAAAAAAGTAAGAGTGCATACATTTTTTTAAAATAAAGGCTTTACATTTTCTTAACTTATAATGGCATACTTATAAGCGATAGATAACATCGAGCTGAACGCTATACACAAAAAAAAGCTGTTGACCTGATAATGAAAACTTGTTTCCGTTAAAACAGAACCTTTCACCGCAAGATCATGAATGAATAAGTAAAAAGGAGAGAGAGAGAGAGAGAGAGAGAGAGAGAGAGAGAGAGAGAGAGAGAGAGAGAGAGAGAGAGACAGACAGACAGACAGACAGACACACAGACAGACACACAGACACACAGACAGAGACAGAAACTCTCTTGAAATCAACCCTTTTATGCCCGGCATTCTAAGGTCTTTTAGCTTGCGACTTTCCACTCCCACGAACAGTATAACTGGGTAAAGTCCCTCACCAGTTCAACCACACGATTCTAATCTGCTTCTGCCCCTCTGCACGGAAAGAGACTCAGTGAGAGAACAGTTCTCGAAACTACCGGGTATACACACCGGCTTCCTGACTGTCTTTAGACGCCTGTCCGTTAAATCCAAATTTGTTGGCTTGCTGTGTGTGATCTGGGCAACACAATGAGGTCGCTCCCGCCCACGGTATGCCCTGCAGTGCAGGGATGAATATAAAGAGTCATTTTCTCGCGCCAAGTCCGCAACTGAGGCTCATTAGAGTGACTTCCCCTGGCAGGCGTGCACTGATGTGGGGTGTGCGTGCTCTCCCTTTCACGCCCCTGGCGCCCCTGTGGGGAAGATGGCGGCTCTTGTAAGAGACAGGGGAGGGGGGGGGGGGGGGAGGGAGAGAAGGGGAGGGGTTTGGAAATAATCACATCAAATTTGGTGGGCATTCTTGGCTCAAGCCCCTGGCTATAATTGAACGGGTTCCTCCACCCCTCCCACCCCCCTCCCACCAACCCCCCACCCGTTCAAATCAACAACTTGAAACGATACCACTAAGCCACGGCCGAGCGGAAGTATACGTCGTGACAAAGCACACATCACTTTTCTGTTTCCTTCTCTTCTTTCTCTCTTCCCCCCCCCCCCCCCCCCCCCCCCCCCCCCCCCCCCCCCCCCCCCCCCCCCCCCCCCCCCTTTTTTTTTTTTTCTCCCGGTGTATGCGTGTGTTCATTTTCTGCTCATAGCGGCAGCCACTAACAGTCCACTTTCGGGGGGAGGAGGCAATGGAAGTGACCAAGCGCAGTCTGATTCAACCTAGCGGCGTAGAAAACGATGCCTGGAGTCGATTGTGACAAGGGAATGTCACCGTGCTTTTGAAAGCATCTCAGGTCTTTATTCCCACCAATGACATAGCACTACCTGTCAGCCTCCATTACTCGTACTTCTTTCCTCTCCCCCTCCCTCCCCCCCCCCCCCCCCCCCCCCCCCCCCCCCCCCCCCCCCCCCCCCCCCCCCCCCCCCCCGTTCCCTCTTGCTATCGCTGGTGAGATCTCGAGCCAAGATTTCGGGGTTTTTTTTCTTCTTCTTCTTGGGCCTACCCCCTCCTCCACCCCACCCCATCCCTGTCTTTTCCTTTCTATTCGCCTTCTCAGTCTGACTGGGTTATCACAAAACTAAGCGTTCTTTTGAAAACTTCTGTTCTCCTTAGGTTTACCTCCCTTCGTTCATCATCTTCCTTTTTGGCGTGAGTGCTAGCGGTTTGTTCATGACTGCGTGTTTGTAGCGTGGCGTTTGTGTGTTTGTCTAGCTTGTCTCTTGTGTTTTGTTTTTATTTTCAAAAAAAAAATTCTGTTAGAGACGTTCGGCACAGCAAATGTTTTTAAACCTAAATACACACTAAAAAAGTAAATCATGTGTCATGTGTGTGTGTGTGTGTGTGCGTGTGTGCGTGTGTGTGTGTGTGTGTGTGTGTGTGTGTGTGTGTGTGTGTGTGTGTGTTTAATCTACATAACTTCCACATAGACATAACATTCATTTTCTCCTTGGAAGTTCCCTAAACTAATTCTTTGACCAGGCACCCGCACACAGTCTTCGGGGCTGTTTGTGTTTTGATTGTTGGCTCGGCTGGCAGGAAGATTCCCGATCGATACAGGTTCTGCGTGGCTGGGGTAAAAAACTGAGGGTAACATCCCCTGAATCTTCTCTCTCAGAAATAAGGGGTTCTCAGGAGTTTGTTCATTTACCTCCTGATTTTGTTTTTCTCGAGAATTTGTTATAACGACTCAAGTTGACCACATCAAACTGTCATCTGGGCAGTCTACACTTCTAGTTCGTCAGGAAATGATTAGTTTACTCATCATGTTTAGTGCTCCTCCGTTCTGTCACATCCAGTTAGTATAAAATGTGACTTTCCAAGACAAAAAAAAACTGTGAATCATCCTGCATTTTTTTCTTCGAGAATAAGAGACCTCTTTACTTGCCTTAACGGGTTTATATATCAACCAGCGTCCGTTTGTTTGTGTAAAAGGGGCCTGCAGTCAACTGTCTGATGCGTGTACAGACTGTATGGCCCTCTCAAGTCGATTGAAAAAAAAATGAAATCAGAACGTTTCAAAAATGAAATGTGAATTTTAACTTGTCATATGTGTGTGTGTGTGTGTGTGTGTGTCTGTCTGTCTGTCTGTCTGTCTGCGCGCGCGCGCGCGCGCGCGTGTGTGTGTGTGTGTGTGGTGTGGCTACCTCTCAGACATTCAACCTTCCCTAAACGCGTTTTCCTTGTCTTATGTTTGACCCATGTACGTATGATGTATCACACTGACGATGATGATGATGTGTTCGTTTAAACGTATCATTCTAATCACATTCATTTTATGTTTGAAAATTCCGTACATTGAAACCGCATTTACGCAATGTAAAACATTGAGGTCCCATCTCTCTCTCTCTCTCTCTCTCTCTCTCTCTCTCTCTCTCTCTCTCTCTCTCTTACCCCATAGCCACAACTACGCCATCACTCCTACTGAGACGTAATGAACCGCTACAAGCCTATTAACCTTTCATAGTCCAGGTTTCCAACAGTCGGCTCTTTGTACTAACCCCTGCTCACTCGGCCATTTCCAGTCTACCATCTACGCCTGCTGTGTACTGTGTACAAAAGGTAAGTCAGGGGGCCGAGGTCGTTAATTCGAACCTCCCCCGGCGATTCCTTGACGTTCATCAAAAGAACCAGGGCCCGGGCAATCACTACCCAGGGAAACAGACCCGGCGTATGATAAGAATTGTGCGGGCGATTGGCAGGGCGGTGCCCAAGACAGTCCGCCTTCGCTTAGGGAGCACGTTAATAGGCATCCTGAGCCAGGACCGAGAGAGGTAATCATAGTGTTTCCTTCAACGCTAGTAAGAAACCCAGCAAGCTGCGCTCAGTATGGGGGCCCCGAGGAGGCTCCCCCCCCCCCCCCCCCCCCCCAAAGCGGATGCGTTGGCGAACAAGGGAAGGTTGTTGATGATGCGCAAATTGAGCGGCAAATTGGTGACCCGTATGTTTAATGAGGCGGGCGGGAGTCACCTCCCTTTCTTTAGGGGCGGCCGGGGTCGTTGGGGTGGGGAGGTTGGGAGGCGTGAGCGGCCGGGCGACGAAAGTTAACGATGACGCCATGGCGATGACAATAATGATGAGCTGCCTGTTTGTAGGAGTGGGAGCGAGACTGCCCCTCTTCCAACCCGGCGCCACGCTCTTACTTGGTTGACACCTTTTTTGTGTGTGTGTGTGTGTGTGTGTGTGACTCCCACCCCTCCTCTCTTTTTTTCCTGACCTACCAATAGCTCGTTTTGTTGTGTGCTGTTCCCCTGCTTTTTCTCTCTCCTTTCTCTCCACCACATGCCTCATGCTACGTTCCCATCCCCGGGCGACTCCGGGGTGTTGCAAACCTGTGGATTCCCCATTGTTGAGGCGACACGTCCTTCTTCAATACCCGAGGAACAGGGAAAAATGGGAGTGAGCACAAAGGGAGGGAACTAGCTTACTTGCAGCGTCTTTTGTTGACAGACAGGGTTGTGGAGGGTAAGGAGTGAGTAAGTAACTGTTCTTTGTTGTTAGGGAAGTGATCTCTCTCTCTCTCTCTCTCTCTCTCTCTCTCTCTCTCTCTCTCTCTCTCTCTCTCTCTCTCTCTTGTTTTCTTTAACCTGTCTAACGTGGTTTTTTTCTGTCTTTTTTCATAATGTTGCTGATACTATTTTAATGACTTATGCTCCATATGTCCCTTTTCTCCTAGGAAAAGTACGTTTACATAGTTGTGTGTGTGTGTGTGTGTGTGTGTGTGTGTGTGTGTGTGTGTGTGTGTGTGTGTACAGACACACAAAGACACAGTCAACACAAATATGGTTCCAATTCTTTGGCATCACCGAAGACACAATGAATCAACACAAAGATGATGTCATGTAGCGGTACCAAGACATTGCTGTCAATCAGTTTTCTGCAATGTGTGTGTGTGTGTGGGGGGGGGGGGGGGAGTTGAGAGGGCGTGGGAGAGAGAGAGGTAGTGTCGGCCATGGAAGGGGTTGGAGGACGGAGGAGGAGGAGGTGCAAACATGAAGTAAAAGGCACTCCCATTCCCCATCCACAACCATACACGCCAAGTTCTCTTTTCAAAGGGAGCGTTTCTGTGCAAAATGTATGAGACGTGGCGGATGTAACTACCAATTTGTGAGCAGCAGACCTGAACAGCAGACAGCGTTTTGTGATGTGATCTCTTTGGCGGTTAAAAAGTCAGTTTTCTTTGACAAATGCCTGTTCAGAGCTGTTCATATCCAGGATCAAGACGCAAAGGGTTTTAAATTAGGGTGCGGATAGTGCAGAGGGTGAAGAAGAAGAAGAAAAAAAAGAAGAAGAAGAAGAAGAAGAAAAAAGAAGAAGAGGGAGGGGGAGAGGGAGACAGACAGACAATATATATATATATATATATATATAGAGAGAGAGAGAGAGAGAGAGAGAGAGAGAGAGAGAGAGAGAGAGAGATTGAACAATTGAACACGATTTTAATGTTTCAGGCCTCCGGCCTATAACAATGTGAGGTGCAGTGCACACAACAAAAAAAAAAGGAGAAATGATAACAAAAATATTTTTTTCGATGTACTAATAATGCTTCTTTATGAGGGTAACTGATTATTCATGCTGTATGAGATATGAGTTGTTCTCTTTTTTCAAAGCATAATAAATGTACATAGCAATATCTCTTGTAATATGCACATTTTCGTTTGCAAGTAATTGTTTTAGTTCAATAGAGTTCACGTTCTGAAATTGTCTGTGCTTCAGTATGTATTTTTTTTCTCTAAAAGGCATATAAGCATTGCATTTTAATAGAAAGTGGAGTTCGGACTCAAGTTGGTTACAAAAAGGACATGCTTTGATATTTTCTTTCTATCTGCTATTTACATTCAGGTCGTTTAACCCAAGACGAAATTTGGTGAAACACATTTTAAATTTGTTAACCGTTAAATAGGTCAGATACGGTTCTGGTTGTAAAACAGATTTAAATGAACAATAGGTGTTGAAGCGATCACTTGAATTTAAGAGAGAGAGAGAGAGAGAGAGAGAGAGAGAGAGAGAGAGAGAGAGAGATCACCATGGTAATATTTTCTTCGTGTTCATACATACTATTCTTATATTTATTTTATTTACTATAGTCATGTTCGCCAGACTGATATTCATCATAGTCGTATTTATCATGGTGATATTCACCATAGGCATATACATAATACTGATTTCATCATGTTTGATATTCATCAGGCTGGTATCCTCATAGTCATGCTCACCACAGTGATTTCATCATGTTTAATAGTCATCATTCTGGTATCATCATAGTCATGCTCACCACAGTGATTTCATCATGTTTAATAGTCATCATTCTGGTATCATCATAGTCATGCTCACCACAGTGATTTCATCATGTTTAATAGTCATCACTCTGGTATCATCATAGTCATGTTCACCACAGTGATTTCATCATGTTTTATATTCATCATTCTGATATCATCATAGTCATGCTCACCACAGTGATTTCATCATGTTTTATCATCAGGCTGGTATCATCATATTCATGCTCACCACAGTGATTTCATCATGTTTTTATTCATCAGGCTGGTATCATCATAGTCATGCTCACCACAGTGATTTCATCATGGTTTTTATATTCATCAGGCTGGTATCGTCATAACCATGTTCACCACAGTGATTTTCGTCATCGTCATGTTCAGCATGAAAATATATATATCACGGTGGTATCATGATAGCGATATTCATCATGGTCGTATCATTACAGTAATATTCAATAGATTGATATCCATTATGGTGGCATTGTCATACTGATATTCATCGTAAGCATGTTCATCAGAGTAATAATCATCACGGTGGTAATCAGCGTGATGGTCTACATGATGTGGAATCATCATAGTAATATAAATAGAGGTGATATTCATCAAGATGACGTTCAATACAGCGTTAGCCATCAAGGTAATATTCATCACAGTCACACTCATCATGATGATAATCATCACGGTGATATTCATCATAATATTATTTAGGAATGATATTCATCACTATGATATTAATCATGGCGGTATTCACCGTAAAGTCATTCAAGTATGATAAAAAAAAACATGATTACGTTCATCGTGGTGACATATG
>JADBJO010000251.1:690000-700000 GCA_016801955.1 Conus betulinus | reverse complement strand
TTTAAAGACAAAGTCGACCTCCCGACGACTTTGGGGGGGGGGGGGGGGGGGAGATGGGGAGGGGGGGTAGGGGTATGGGATGGAGAGGGAGGGTGGGGGATGGGGAAGGATGGGTGGGGGGGGGATTAGAACCCTAGGTAATGTGAAAGCGCCATAATCGATACGTTTCATGTCGGCCGGCGCAAATCATCAATTTAGAATCGCCGAGACACTTTTAATGCGTTTGGCCTCCACCACCTCAGCTCGCAAAGAAGATGGAATCGAGTTTATTAGATGATATTGCGGGATAGATGGATGGGGAAAAAGGATGGAGGAAAACCAGTGTGACTCTTGAAGGTCTGCAAAAAGCGTCTTGGTCATTTCAAGTTGGCTGCAAATGTTTTGCTTTAAGATAGAGTGCTAAGAAGATTGTCCACGCAACATCAATGGAGAAATAACAACGTTGCTTTCTTTTTGTGTGTGTGTTTCTCTCTTCTTTCTTTTCTTCTTTTCGTTTATTCTTTTTTTTCATTTTTATTGACAGCCTTGATGTCACCGGATGTCCATGATGACTCTGTGGTGTGTGTGTGTGTGTGTGTGTGTGTGTGTGTGTGTGTGTGTGTGTGTGTGTGTGTGTGTGTGCGTGTGTGTGTGTGAGTGTGTGCATGTGTGTGTGTGTGTGTGTGTGTGTGTGTGTGTGTGTGTGTGTGTGTGTGTGTGTGAGCAACAGCTCAGAGGTACCGGCCATGCATGAATTTTCTCTGGAGTTTTTAGTAGCCATTTTGGGTCAAAAGATAGTCGAATTAATTTGTCTTTGATATTCTCTCTTTCTCTCTCTCTCTATCTATCTATATCTATCTATCTATCTATCTATCTATCTATCTATCTATATCTATCTTTCTCTCTCTAATCCTCCCCTAAAGTGCATCACTGTGTAAGCGCAAGAGCGCGCATGCACGCGCGCTCTTGCACGCGCGCGCGCGCGTATGTGTGTTTGTGTGTGTGCGTACAGAAGGTTATTGAGTGAGTGACTGATTGAGTAGATGACTGAATAAGCTAGTGAGTGTCTATGTGCATTACTGTATGTGTGCAAGTGCTACACTGTGCATGCATGCGGGTGTGTGCACCTGTGTGTGTGGTGTGTGTGTGTGTGTGTGTGTGTGTGTGTGTGTGTGTGTGTGTGTGTGTGTGTGTGTGTGTGTGTGTGTGTGTGTGTGTGTGTGTGTGGTGTGTGTGTGTGTGTGGTATATAGGCAAGCTTCGAATATCCTTTTGGTGGGGATGTTTCCTTGCTTGCTTGTTCTGTGTGCTCTGTCTTGTAATACACAGAGGTGATTCAGTGTTGTAAGCAGAATTTGTTTGGAGATTTGGGCGTGTGTGTATTTCACCATACACCATGGGAGCAAGAGTTGCCCTACTTGTTTTTTATTTACAGTTTACCATTCCTTGCCTCATTGAAAATTTTCTTTTCATTGCAATTAAATCGAGGTTATCTGTATTTGTTACCATTCATCAGTGCACTAGTCTGACTATACTCAAGGTGGAGTAGGCTGTGCCATTCTTGAAGAAATGTTAAATTTGTATTTGTCATTTTTTTCCAGTTGTTGTTGTTGTGTGAAGATAATCATCATATCCAGTATGGGGTTCATAGGCAAGCATAGAACATCCTGTTTGGGGGGGGGGGGGATGTCCCCTTGTTTGTTCTGTGTGCTTTTTGTTGTCATATCTGCTAGGTGATTTGGTGTTGTAAGCAACATTCGTTTAGAGTTATGGGCTTGTATTTAATTCATTATAGGAACAGGAATTACACTACTTATTTGTTACAAATGTGGACAGAAAGGAAGGCAATAACGAAAGACAGAAATTTGTTGTTCTGATTTATGTCAAAGAACAGACAAAAGATGTACAACGAGAGTTCGTGCATACATCTATGAGAGAGAGAGAGAGAGAGAGAGAGAGAGAGAGAGAGAGAGATGTGTGTGTGTGTGCGCGCGCGCGCGCGCGCGCGTTTGTGTGTGTGTTGTGTGTGTGTGTGTGTGTGTGTGTGTGTGTGTGTGTGATCAGAGGCTCTTTGAAGTTTTTGTGTCATCATTTCTTCCTGAAGATGTCGAGGAGTATTGCAACAAAATCAAAGTTAGACCCTAAAGAAGAAGACAACAACCAGACATACAACTCTTGGGAAACTCAAGTTAAGCAGTCTGCCTTTCACATTGCACTCTTTTTTTTAAACACACAAACAACAAAAAATTCTCATGTCTTGGAAATGCGACAGAATTAACGTTTCGTCGTCTGCATTGTTGATCGTGACAATGTGCATGAGAACAAGTTCACAAAGGTCACTTCACTAGATTTGTAATTACATACTAGCAGGAGAATGCGACGAAAACAAACAAACAACAAAGACCGACAATGTAGGAATGGGCTACCTTTGGACTAATTAACGTGTCTCTTAAACAAAAAGTTCAAATTATCAATAATAGGCAGTAGTTAATTTACAAAATTGAACTTAAAATTTGAAAAGGAAAAAGGAAAAGAAAACGAGGAGCTGATCAAGTTGAGGCACATCAGAGATTGGCCAAGAACAAACAACACGTCAGGAAATGGGGTGAAGAAATAGTTCTCTCTCTCTCTCTCTCTCTCTCTCTCTCTCTCTCTCTCTCTTATTTTCTGACAGAGACATGGTGACTTCCCATTTAATGACAAAGCCGACCTACCCCCCAACGACTGAGGGAAGGGGGGGGGGGGGTCGAGTAGGGATGGGGAGGGAGGGTGGGGGATGGGGAGGGATGGGTGGGGTGGAGATTAGAACCCTAGGTAACGTGAAAGCGCCATAATCGATACGTTTCGTGTCGGCCTGCGCAAATCATCAATTTAGATCCGCCGAGACACTTTTAATGCGTTTGGCCTCCACCACCTCAGCTCGCAAAGAAGATGGAATCGAGTTTAATTAGATGATATTGCGGGATAGATGGACGGGAAAAGGGGATGGAAAAAACAGTGTGAATCTTGAAGGTCTGCAAAAAGCGTCTTGGTCGTTTCAAGTTGGCTGCAAATGTTTTGCTTTATGATAGAGTGCTAAGAAGATTGTCCACAAAACATCGATGAAGAAATAAAAAGGTTGTTTTTTTCTTTTTTTTTTTTTCTTTTCTTTTATTCTTTTTCTTTTTTCTGACAGCCTTGACATCACCAGATGCCCACGATGGCTCTGCACGCGCGCTCGCGCGCGCGCACATGTGTGTGTGTGTGTGTGTGTGTGTGTGTGTGTGTGTGTGTGTGTGTGTGTGTGTTGTCTGTCTGTCTGGTGTTTGTTGTGTGTGTGGGGGGGGGGGGGGAAGGGGGGCGTGTGTTGTGTGTGTGTGTGTGTGTGTGTGTGTGTGTGTGTGTGTGTGAATGACAGCTCATAGGTATTGGCCGTGCGTAAATTTTCTCTGGAGTTTTCAGCAGCCATCTTTGGTCAGAAGATGGGCGAGTTAATTTGTCTTTGATGTTCTCTCTCTCTCTCTCTCTCTCTCTCTCTCTCTCTCTCTCTCTCTCTCTAATCCCCACTAAAGTGCATCACTGTGTGTAAGCACGTGTAAGCACATGTGTGTGTGTGTGTGTGTGTGTGTGTGTGTGTGTGTGTGTGTGTGTGTGTGTGTGTAAGTGTGTGTGTGTGTGTACAGAAGGTGACTGAGGGGCGACTGAGTGAGTGGATGAGTGAATAAGCAAGTGAGAGTCTATGTGCGTTAGTGTATATGTGTTAGAGCTGCACTGTTCCTGTGCGCGGGTGTATGTGAATATGTGTGTGTGTGTGTGTGTGTGTGTGTGTGTGTGTGTGTGTGTGTGTGTGTGTGTGTGTGCGTGCGAGCGCGCGCATGCACACGTATGAATGTGTGCTTGTGAGAAAGAAGAGAGAGAGAGAGAGAGAGAGAGAGAGAGAGAGATGTATATAGGCAAGCTTGGAACATCCTTTTGGGGGAGATGGCGATAGGTTAGGGGATTTGGTGTCGTAAGCAGCATTTTCAATCAAATCGGGGTTATCTCTATTTGTTACTGTTTGTCCATGTACTTGTCTGACTACATTCAAGGTCGAAAAGGCTGTGCCAGTCTTGAATAAATGTTAATTTGTATTTGTTCATATCTCCGGTTGTCGTTGCTGTATACAGATGTCGAGTATGGAGTGTAATGGCAAACTTGAAACATCCTGTTTTGGCAGATGTTTTCCTTGTTTGTTCTGTGTGCTCTGGGTTGTCGTATCTGCTAGGTGACTCAGTGTTGTAAGCAATATTCGTTTAGAATCATGGGCTTGTATTTATTTCACCATGGGAACAGGAAATTCATTACTTCTTTATTTTAAATATGGAAAGAAAGGAAGGCAATAACGAAGACAGAAAAGAGTTGTGTTTCTGATTTATGTTAAAGTACAGACAAAAGAAGTACATTAAGAGTTCACACATATGTCTATGAGAGAGAGAGAGAGAGAGAGAGAGAGAGAGAGAGAGAGAGAGAGAGAGAGAGAGATTCATCAGAAGCTCTTAGAAGCTTTGTGGGTGTCATCATTTCTTCCCGAAGATGTCGGAGGTGTACCGCAACATAATCAAAGTTAGACCTCAAAGGAGAAGACAGCAACCAAATATACAGCTCATAGCAAACTGAAGTTAAGCAGTCTGCCTTTCACGTTGTACCCTTCTTTGAAAACATAAACAACGAAAAGTTCTTATGATGGAAAAAATGGATGTGATTGGAATTAACGTTTCGATGTCTGCATTGTTGATCGCGACAATGTGCACGAGAACAGTTCATCCACAAGTTCATGAAGATCACTTCACTACAACTGTAATTACATACTAGCAGGGGAACACAATGAAAACAAACAACAAAGACAGACAATGTAGGAATGGGCTACCTTCAGACTAATTATTGAAGTATCTCTTAATCAAGAAGTTCAAATCATCAATAATATGTGATCAGTAGTTGATTTACAAAATTGAAACTATAATTTGAAAAAGGAAAAGTAAACAAGAAGCTGATCAATTGGAGGCACATCAGGAGATTTGGCAAGAACAAACAACACGTCGGGAAAACAGGGTAAAGAAATAGTTCTCTCTCTCTCCTCGCTCCTCCTCTCTCCTCTCTCTCCCTCCCTCTCTCTCTCTCTCTCTCTCTCTCTCCTCTCCCCTCTCAATCCCCCTCCCTCTCATCTCCTTCCAGCTCCTCTCTAAACCTCTCTCTCTCTCTCTCTCTCTCTCTGACAGAGACGCAGTGACTTCCCATTTAATTACAAAGCCGACCGACCCTTCACGACAACTGGCGGTAGTAGGGATGGTGAGGAGGGTGGGGATGGGGAGGGGTGGGTGGGGTGGGGATTAGAACCCTAGGTAATGTGAAAGCGCGCCATAATCGATACGTTTCGTGTCGGCCGGCGCAAATCATCAATTTAGAACCCGCCGAGACACTTTTAATGCGTTTGGCCTCGGCCACCTCAGCTCGCAAAGAAGATGGAATCAGGTTTAATTAGATGATATTGCGGGATAAGATGGGATGGGGAAAGGAGGTGGAGAAAATCCAGTGTGACTCTTGAAGGTCCTCAAAAAGTGTCTTGGTCATTTTCAAGTTGGCAGCAAATGTTTCACTTTATGATAGAGTGCAAAGAATATTGTCCATGAAACATTGATGGAGAAATAACAAGGTTGTTTTCTTCTTTTTGTTTTTTTTTTGTTTTTTCTTTTTTTTTTGTCCATGAAACATTGATGGAGAAATAACAAGGTTGTTTTCTTCTTTTTTTTTTTTTTTTTTTTTTTTTTTTTTTTTTAATTCTCTTTTATTCTTTTTTTATATTGCCATCTTTGACGTCACCAATGTCCATGATGATTCTATGTGTGTGTGTATGTGTGTATGTGTGTGTGTGGGGGGGGGGGGGGGGGGGGGGGGAGGGGGGTGCCGACAGCTCAGAGGTACTGGCTGTACGTGAATTTTCTCTGGATTTTTAGCAAGCATTTTGTGGCTCAAAGAAAACAAATTAATTTGCATTCCATATCCATATCTCTCTCTTGTCTCTCTCCGATCTCTCTCTCTCCTCCTCTCCTCTCTCTCTCTCCTCTCTCTCTCTCTCTCTCTCTCTCCCCCTTAAAGTGCGATTTTGTGTGTGCATGCGCGTTGTTTGTAATGTGTGATGTGTGTGTGTGTGTGTGTGTGTGTGTGTGTTTGCGCACTGTGCGTCTGTATACTGTTATATATGTATAAATATGTTGTGGTGTGTGTGTGGTGTGTGTGTGTGTGTCGTGTGCGTGTTTGTGTGTGGTATGTGGCGTGATATTGTGTATATATCACGTGTGTGTGTATGGTGTGGGTGTGTGTGTGTGTGTGTTTGTGGTGTGTGTGGTGTGTGTGTGTGTGTGTGCGTGCGTGACTAACCCACGTTGTGTACAGAGGTGACTGGTTGCGACTGATGAGTGGATGAATGAATGTAGTTAGTGTGTTGTGTTAGTGCATACTCAGTGTTAGTGTGTGTTGTGTGTGCAGGTGTGTGTGTGTGTGTGTTGTGTGTGGTGTGTGTGTGTTTGTGTGTGTGTGTTTGGTGTGTGATTGTGTGTAAGCTCACGCGCGTGTGTACAGAGGGTGACTGGGTGTGCGACTGAGTGAGTGGATGAATAATAAAGTTAGTGAGTGTCTAATATACGTTTAGTGCAGTACGTGTTAGTGATGTTGCTACCTTGGTGCGTGTGTGCAGGTGGTGCGCGCGCCATGTGTGTGTATGTGGTGTGTGTGTGTTGTGTGTGTGTGTGATTGTGTGTGTGTGTGGGTGTGTGTGTGTGGTGTGTGTTGTGTGTGTGTGGTGTGTGTGTGTTATGTTGTAAGCTCACGCGCGTGTGTACAGAGGGTGACTCTGGTGTGCGAACTGAGTGATGGATGAATTAAAAAGTTTAGTGAAGTCCTCTCTCCGTTTATTGCATACGTGTTTAGTGATGTGCTACAATTGTGCGTGTGTCAATGTTGCGCGCGCATGTGTGTGTGTGTTGTGTTGTGTGTGTGTGTGTGTGTTGTGTGTGGTGGTGTTGTGTGACTGCGTGAGTGTGTGTGTGTTGTGGGGGGGGGGGGGGGTGGGGGGGGGGGGGTGGGTGTGGGGGGGGGGGGGGGGGGGGGGGGGGGGTGGGGGGGGGGGGGGGGGGGGGGGGGGGGGGGGGGGGGGGGGGGGGTGGGGGGTGTGGGGGGGGGGGGGGGGGGGTGGGGGGGGGGGGGGGGGGGGGGGGGGGGGGGGGGGGGGGGGTGGGGGGGGGGGGGGGGGGGGGGTGGGGGGGGGGGGGGTGGGGGGGGGGGGGGGGGGGGGGGGGGGGCGCATGCGAGTGTATGGAGTGTGCGTGGGTGGTGTGTAGTGTGTGTGTGTGTGTGTGCGTGTGTGTGTGTGGTGTGTGTGTGTGTTAGTGTGTGTGTGTGTTGGGTGTGTGTGTGACAGAAAGAGAGAGAAAAGAGTAGGTGTTTGTGTAACTGTTGTCTTATTCTGTGGGAGGGGGGGGGGGGTGGGGGTATACGGGACAGACAGGAACATCCTTTTGAGGGGATGATTCCTTGGTGTTTCTGTGGTGCTCTATGTTGTAATGTCCTCTAGGGCATTCGGTGTCGTAAGCAGCATTTGTATGGGGTTTTAGGCTTGTTATTTATTTCACCATTGGAGCAAGAGTTACCTACGTGTTTGTTATTTGCTGTTTACTGTTCCCGGACTCATTTCAAATTCCTTTCATTGCAAATCAAATCGAGGTTATCTGTATTTGTTACTGTTCGTCCGTGTACTTGTCTGACTGTATTCAAGGTCGAAAAGGCTGTACCAGTCTTGAAGAAATGTTCATTTGTATTTTTGTTCATTTCTCCAGGTGTTGTTGCTGTGTAGATATGTCCAGTTTTGGGGTGTATAGGCAAGCTTGAAAACATCCTGTTTTGGGAGATGTTTCCCTTGTTTGTTCTGTGTGCTCTGTGCTGTCATATCTGCCAGGCGATTCGGTGTTGTAAGCAGCATTTGCCTCTTGTCATGGGGTTGTATTTTATTTCACCATGGGGACGGGAATTGCACTACTTGTTTTTGTTACAAATGTGGAAAGAAAGGAAGGCAATAACGAAAGACAGAAAAGAGTTGTTCTGATTTATGTTAAAGAAGAGACAAAAGAAGTACAACGAGAGTTCATCCATTCGTCTATGAGAGAGAGAGAGAGAGAGAGAGAGAGAGAGAGAAGAGAGAGAGAGAGAGAGAGAGAGAGAGAGAGACCGACAGACAGACAGACAGACAGACAGACAGACAGACAGACAATGTGTGTGTTTCACCAGAAGCTCTTACAAGCTTTTGTGAGTTTCACCCTTTCTTCCCGAAGATGTGGAGAAGTATTGCAACATAATCAAAGTTAGACCCCAAAGGAGAAGACAACAACCAAACATACAACTCTTAGCGAACTGAAGTTGAGCAGTCTGCCTTTCACATTGTACACTTTTTTTTTTAACACACAGACCAACGAAAAGTTCTCGTGAATTGAAAATGTGACGGAATTAACGTTTTGTTGTCTGCATTGTTGATCGTGACAATGTGCACGAGAGCAGTTTAGCAGCCACGAGTTCACGAAGTTCGCTTCACTAGATCTGTAATTACATACTAGCAGGGAGGGAGAAAATCGAAAAACAAACAACGTAGAGAGACCGCGTAGGAATGGGCTACATTTGAACCAACTAACGTGTCTCTAATCGAAAAGCCCAAATCATCAATACTAGGTAGTAGTTAATTTACAAAATTGAACTTAAAATTCGAAAAAAAAAAAAAGGAAATAAAACGAAAAAAAAAAAGAAGGAGGGGGGAAACAGAAGGCTGATCAATTGGAGGCACATCAGAGATTGGCCAAGAACAAACAATACGTCAGGAAAAACGGGGGGAGAAGAAATAGCTCTCTCTCTCTCTCTCTCTCTCTCTCTCTCGTCTCTCTCTCTCTCCATCTCTCTCTCTCTCTCTTCTCTCCTCCCCTCTCCTCTCTCTCTCAATCTTCAAAACCTCTCTCCACTCCTCACTCATCCTCTCTCTCTCTCGATCTATTCTCCTCCGCTTCCTCTCTCTCAACTCTCGGTCCTCTCCCCTCTTCTCTCTCCTCCCTCTCAGATCCTCCAGCTCTCACGCCCGTCCTTCCTTCGCTCCTCACAAGCGTCTCGCTCCTCCTCTCTCTCTCTCCTCAAGAAGAAGACACTATCACTTGGGACCCCTCGCTCCTATTTTTTTTCTCCATCTGATTTCCGATGAGGAGGGGGGGGGGACGGGGGGGGGGACTGGGTAGGAGGGGGGGGGGGGGGGATTGTCCGATGTGGAGGGGGGGGGGGAGGAAAAGATGAGGAGGGGGAGGAGGGAAAGCGTGGCGAGACCGGAGGGAGGAGAGGGAGGGATGGAGGGGGGGAACTCGGAGGGAAAAGAGAGCGGAGGACGGGTGAGAGTGTGTGTGTTGGGGGGCGGGAGGAGGGGGGGGACAGGAAGAGGAGAGGATAGAGAGGGAGAAGGGGTGGGGAATGGGAGGGAGAGGGGGAGCGGCGGGGGAGGGGTGGAGCGATGTAGGGGGATGGGGATAAGGGAGAGCCGCAGTCGCTTGAGGAGCAAGAGACAACACTTTCCCTCATCCTTCTTTCCTGGCGTAAATTGTGCGCGTCAGGGAGACAGTTGACCTCATGATGAATGTACATTGCAACAATTTGCCGAGCGGCGTCTGTTGACCGGAGGATTAGTGTTCGATAGCCCCGCCAGCTTCCCCCGCGGCTCACCTGAGGCACCCGGATGGATAGAGAAAGGCTGGAGGAGGGGAGTAAAGTGGCTGGAGAGAGAGAGAGAGAGAGAGAAGAGAGAGAGGAGAGAGAGACAGACAGACAGACAGACAGACAGACAGACAGACAGACAGACAGAGAGAGAGACAGAGAGAGAGACAGAGACAGACAGACATAGAGAGATAGAGACAGACAGACAGAGAGACGGAGAGAGACAGACAGAGACAGGGAGACAGAAGGAAAGAGAGAGAGAGAGAGAGAGAGAG
>JADBJO010000251.1:672500-682500 GCA_016801955.1 Conus betulinus | reverse complement strand
GCCAGGTTTTATACAGCCTCGGTCTGAACGCGAGGCTGAGAGTTGCTGATGAATGAAATGCACGGATTGAACTCTTCAAGGAAGTAGATAGAAAGTTGTGACAAGAGTGCCTTTTTTGTTTTCTTCCGAGTTTGGAGTTCAACTGTATTTTGAACTGTTGTGTGTGGTAGTGAAACGCGACGCTGGCTGATAACTGGACTTGTTTGTTTTCCCTTTTTCTTCTTCTTATTTTTCGTTTTGTTTTATTTTGTTTTGTTTCTATTCTAGGCCAGAATCAATACTGTTCTTCCATCAATTATTTTGAAATGATAGTGTCCATTTGACCTTCTGTACTTTATCTTCATCCTGAATTTTTGTAATTGTTGTTATTTGGTAATTCAGTTTTGATTTTCTATCTTTTTGAGCAGTAATTTTCATTGTTCTATAACATCTACCGTTTTGACGATCATGCAGATCATATGTGCATATTATGACTGCTTCTAGACTTGTCTGAATGTGTTCGTGAAATGTGCAACAACAAAGTAACATCACATATTCATAGGTATAAAACGCGATACGAAGTATATTTTCATCTGACTTTCTCCGAATTTAGCTTGGTGATTTATTGGCATCTTAGACCGATTGAAAGTCAACGATGTTGTCCTCGTTTGTCATTTGTTAGATGGATTCCCCCGTCTCCTCAACAAAGGTGGCAGTACGTCGCAGGTCCTCCAGTCCTCTGTAGAGCTTCCGGGCCACTGGGATTGGGTCGGGCCAGGTTTTCTCTCGGAGCGCTTGGTGGAGCGGGCAGGACTGCAGCAGATGTTCTGTTGTCTGGCTGCCTGTTCTGCAGGGGCACTGCTCTGTGTTGCCGATGCGGAGTTTGGTAAACAGGTGGTGTTTCAGGCGGTTGTTGGCCTGTCCTGAGCCTGAAGATGACTACCTGCTCTCGACGAGTCAACAGGTAGTACGGGTCTGCTCTGCTGTGGTGTGGATGCTGTTGCTTCCACTTGTTCTGCAGCTTGGCCTTAATGATGGTCCTGGATTCAGAATAGCTGGTGGATCTGTCCATCTGTTCCTTTCGTAGTGCCTTACTTTGCCAGGGAGTCAGCAGTCTCATTGCCAAGCACGTTGCAATGGGAGGGAATCCACTGCAAGGTGACTCTGTGACTTGTGCAGAGGGAGGCGAGAGAGGAGGACAGATCATTGAGTTCTGGATCTCTTGGATTGAAGGGCCTGCAAGATGGAGAGGGCGTCGGGTCAGGAAGACAAAGTTGTGGCTGGCGTAGGGCCAGACCTCGATGTGGGCTGCTGCTCTTAAAAAGTCAATCATTCTTTGTGCTACACAGTCGCATTTTAATGAGGCAATATGGCGAAAGTCGAGCCATGTGGTAATTCAAAGCGAGTCTAAAGCAAAGGGGATGGGGCAGGAAGGGACGGGGAAGGGGACGGATATGGGTAGATGGAGACGTGCAAGACAGTGGAAAAGGAAGATGGGGGGAGGGGGTTGAAAAGGGGGAAAGAAGCGAGGCACAGAGGGGGGTGCGAAATGATGTCAGTGTTCAAAGAAGGCCTAGAGTATTCTTTGACGATTTGTAGATCAGACAGTCATCTGCTATTGTCAATTCTCGGGCAGTTCCGTTACTATTGAGGTCTACAAGGTCTTTAGAGTAAACATTGAACACAACAGGGAGAAAGGAGAAACTTGAAGCGATGCCATAGAGAGTTCATGAGGTTCTGACACCCAGTCTCCAAATCGTAGGATGACGGTTCGCTCCTGAGGTGCTGCTACAATCCATCGTGCGCGACGTTCTGCTGACTTCACCGTCAAGGAACAGCTCCATGGGAAGAGAAAACTTGACTTTCCTTCCAGATCTATTGCACACACACACACACACACACACACACACACACACACACACACACACACACACACGCACGCACGCACACACGCACGCACGCACGCACACGCACACGCACGCACTGACAGACAAAAAATGATAGATAAATAGCTACATAGGTAGGTAGGTAGGAAGATAGATAGATAGAAAGATACATACATACACAGAAAGAGAAATTAATGGATGGATAGATGGATGGATAAACAGACTGACAGACAGACTGCAGGCAGACATCAGACGGACAGACAGACAGAACACAGACATCATACAAATAGAGAGATAAATAGATCGATCGATGGATAGATAGATAAACAGACAGACAGACAGGCAGACAGACAGACAGATAATTATGCCTTTCTCTGCACATTGTTATCCAAAGGGTCCATCCACCTTGGTCTCCAAGAAAACCCAAAGATGAATGATGACATTAACGGCTCAATTAGTTCTGCCCACGCCCTGGGCAAACCACACACACACACACACACACACACACACACACACACACACGTGGCTGGCCTTCGGAATTAGCCGCTGCGGGCCCCAATCTCCCGGCCAATCATACAGCCTCGCTGACATTTTGTGTCTGTCAGAGTTCACGATCCATGACAGACAAACAACTAATGGCGGCGGCTGAGGGGTCTGTCAAGAACAGCCTTGATACCACGGGAAGTGTCACAATGCGGGCCACACGCCTGCAAATACGAATATGCACCAAAACTTTGTAGAGTCCAAGTAAGGTAAGGTAATGTTGCTTATAGCCCAGCTGAGAGCGTCATATCTGGGCTGTTACCGCGTTGAAGTCAACTCTCAAGTTTTTTTTTTTTTGTTGTTTTTTTTTAATCATTCGCAGAACCCTTTAAACTAGACCTTCTAAAATCACACCGGAAACTTCGTTAAATATGTTTCCCAGTCTGAAGTTTTTTTTTTTGTTGTTGTTGTTTTTAATCATTCGCAGAACCCTTTAAACTAGACCTTCTAAAATCACACCGGAAACTTCGTTAAATATCAATCGTCTGTAAAATTATAGTCCATGTAAGATTTTTGAAGGGCAGCACAAAAACGAAGTGGCAATTAAAATTACACTGAATCTGGCTTCAATGAGCCCATCCACCAATTCCACATATCATTTCGCTTGTTTTTTTTTTTCAGGATTTCCATAGATGACATAACACACAGTCTAGCAATACATGAATTATCCCATACATCATGTCACACTTCAGGACTTGGAATCTTCCATGACCCTGTCTTTGCGCCGGCTGGCCTTTCACAAAGAGATCCCATTTTTCATTTTATTGTGTCTGCTCGGAACCACCTTGCATACATGAAAGAAAATAAGACAAGCAACTGTTAGACACAATAAAAAAAAAAAAACTTTTGAGAACAAGCTAACTCTGCCTGTCTATAAATCGTGGATTCATCATCCAAGGCCTTGGCGCATTCATGTATGGTATGAAGCCTGCTACAGTCCCCACAAAAATGTAACAATGTGACAGTTTTGAGGAGCTTCAATCGCTGAGAAAATTAAAGGCATTCTTACCTTTTTCATGTGTTATCAATAAAAAAAAAAAACCCAATGTAACAGTGATTACATCGTTAGTGTATTAAGCACGAAAAAATGTTAGAAATGGTTACATTCTTATAGAAATACTCCGAGGTATTAGTTACCCGTTCAGACGTCAAAATGTAGCAGAAAGTTATTTATTCATGGTTGAGTGTCGCTGTTGAGTTCAAAAGACAGAAATGGTAACATAAATCACCGGAGTCAAACTGATATGATTGTTACCCATCAACAGTAAAAGATCAAAATGAAATGATTTAATACCGATCAACAGTAAAAATCAAAATGAACAGCATAGGATCAAAATGATGTTATTTAGTGCCCATCTGCAGCAGAAGATCAAAATGATATGACTCATCACCCCATCAACTGCGAAAGATCAAAATGACATATGATCCATCTGTGCATTAGCCATTGAGAGCAAAAGATCAAAATGATATGATTTATTTTCCATCAACAGAAAAAAAAATCAAAGATCCAATATTCCATCGGATTCAATAACTACCAATTGACAAAACTTAAAGAAAAATGCGTCCCGAAGAACAATGTAACAATATCACAATGGACTGCCCATCGTTTTTTCACAATGGCTGTTTGTTTGTTTTTTTTTGTTTTGTTTGTTTTTTTTGTTTTTTTGTTTTGTTTTTTTTTGTGTTTTTGTTTTTTGTTTGTTTTTTTCTTTTGTTTTGTTTTTGATATTTGAGATTATAACAGTTATGAACTTTGTCGTCCAGACTGCTTTATTGTTACATATGAATGGAGACTGCTGCATGTTACATTTTATATTTGCTGCAATGTTACGTTTGTAAGAATATTGCTGCGTTTTCGTTTTCACATTTATATAGTGATTGCTGCATTGTTAATTTGTATGGAGATCGTTGCATTTTCGCATTGCTTGCTGCCTTGTTACATTTACATGGAATTTCCTGCCTTGTTTACATTTCATGATTGCTGCATTGTTACACTGACATGGAGATTGCTGCGTTGTTACATTTTATGATTCCTGCATTGTTAAGCTTGTATGGAGATTGCTGCATTGTTATATTTTATGAATGCTGCATTGTTTCATTTGAAGGTTCCTGCAATGTTACATTTGTATGGAGATCACTGCATTGTTATATTTGTACGGAGATTGCTGCATTGTTACATTTGTACTGAAATAGCTTCATCCTTACATTTTTATCATCACTCATTACTCATTCCTCTGACCGCTGGGGTCGTGGGGGTGGGGGGTGGGGGGAGGACGTGATGAGGCAGCCGCCCTTTCTCTCCAGTCTTCTCTGTTGGCAGCTGTCGTGAGAGAGATCCGGCATGGTCATTTTGGTCCCATCCTGTATGTTTTCGGACCAGCTCTTTCTCTGTTGTCCTCGTCTGAGCCCTCCTTCAACGGTACCTTGGAGGATGGTCTAGGAGAGGGTGTTGCAACGTATGACGTGGCCAAACCATGCCGTCTTCCGTCGTTTGACGGTTGTCAGTAGTGGGTCGTGGGGCCCAACTAGGTTGGTCACATTTTATGGAGATTGGTAAATTGTTCCATTTCATGATTGTTGTATTGTTACATTGGAATGGAGATTGCTGCATCGTTTTATATTTCATTACTGCTGAAATGTCTGTCCTTGGGCAGGGGTGGTTGGGTCTGTGGGGTGTGCTCGGCAGCTGGATGGTTGATGTTTTTCGCCGGTGGGCTCTGCAGTCATGAAACACGGGGTGGTTTACCCATGGGGATGCTACTTTAAGGCTGTTATGAGTTGCATCCTGTAGTCTGATTTACCTCTGTTCAGGAGCAGTTATGTCCCTTGATATCTTAATGGAGTGTCCTGCGCGTGCCTGTACCCATCGTCAACACAGCGCAGGCCTCCAAGGGTGGTACAGGACTGCTCAAAGGGCAGGTGAAGACAGTGCTTCTCTGGGCCCTCCGCAGCACCTTCGGGTGTTTTCTCTTTCTTACGTTTTATGATTGCTGCATGTTACATATGTATGGAGATTGCTGCATTGTTATATTTATATGGAGACTGCTGCAATGTTACATCTGTATGGAGATAGCTGCATTGTTAGATTTTATGATTGCTGCAAAAGTTACATCTGTATGAAGATTGCTGCGTTGTTACTTTTTATGGTTACAGCATTGTTACGTTTTATGACTGCTGCATTGTTAAATTTCATGATTGCCCCATATTGTTACATTTTTACGGAGATTGCTGCATTGTTACGTTTGCATGGAGATCGCAGCATTCTTATATCCATAATTATGGAGATTGCTGCTTTGTTAAATTTGTATGGAGATTGCTGCATTGTTACGTGTGTATGGAGATCGCTGCATTGTTACATTTGTGTGGAGATTGCTGCTTTGTTAAACATGTATGGAGATTGCTGCTGTGTTAAATTTGTATGAAGATTGCTGCTTTATTAAATTTGTATGGAGATTGCTGCATTGTTACGCATGTATGGAGATCGCTGCATTGTTACATTTGTATGGAGATCGCAGCATTGTTACATTTGTATGGAGATTGCTGCATTGTTAAATTTGTATGGAGATTGCTGCATTGTTAAATTTGTATGGAGATTGCTGCATTGTTAAATACGTATATAGAGATTGCTGCATTGTTACATTCAAAGATTGTTGCATTGTTACATTTTATGATCGCCACATTATTATATATTTTATAATCCCTGCCTTGTTACATTTCATGATTGCTGCATTGTACATTTCACGTCGTATGCAAACCAGCCTCTCGACCCGTGGCACCGGTAGCCCCCAAGTCCAGGGCGAGTCTCAGTGCTGGCCGCAAGGTTTGTTTTACACACCAATTATCCGCAGACAATGAAGCCAGGGAATCGCGTCCATAACCAGCCCTGGGTCTTTTGGGGGAGCGTGGAAGGGATCGGGGGGGGGGGGGGGGGTGAAGGGGAGGGGGCAGAGAAATAGGACTGGGGAGTGTTCTTCCCGAAGGGTTTCGGGGATTTAATTGAAATCATTTGCAGGACAACAGGCATACAGCCTCGGCCGGGCACAACGTCCGGTCGTGACCAGAACACAATGGAACTGAACGAAGGACAACAACGAGGACAACAACGAGGAAAGGAGGGGAGGGGGGGGGGGGGGGGGAAGGAGAGGTGGAGGGGGGCGAGAAGGATACAGCAACAGGAAGATATGAACTGAAGTAAGTGTCTAAGTTGACGTCAAGGAGGTGATGGCCCTCATGTTGGCCTTTGTGTTCGGCGGGGCCAAAGGAAACATGAATGAAACTGAACAGGCAAAAACACAGGGATGGGAAAGTATCTTGGGTTTGTTAAACCGCGTACATGGATGGAACTCTGCGAGCTAGGAGACGTCTAGGAAGGGGGTTAAAGGTGAGGCTAAAGGCCAAAGCTCTATGGTCCTCGGGCAGTGAATTGTTAGAGGTTCACTATGTACAGGACACAGTGTTATGGAAGACGGAGCCGATCCATTTCCTTCCCCGCCGCTTTAGTCTTCCTTGAACTGAATCAGGTCCCTGTTTAATGCTGGCTAGACAGTCAGAGTTTTCAAGTCGGAAAATAATCAACCCAACAAAAGGCTCTGTCCTCTTGAAACACGACTTCCGCAGAACTTAATACTGTGAAAACAGGATTTTCAGAGACCTCTGACCTTTCAAAACAGGATTTGTATAGGACTGTGTCCTTTGATTATAGGATTTCTAGAGAGGTGTGTCATATTTATAAAGCGCTGTCTTATGAAAAAAGAGTTTGTACAGGAATCTCTCTTCTTCAACCTGAATTTCCACAGGATTCTGTCCCAGGATTTCCACAAACAGGATTTCCACAGGAAGCCTTCTCTGAATATGAAACTTTACCAGGACTCTGTCCTCTAAAAGAGGATGTCCACAGGACTCTGTCCTTTGAATACATAACTTTCACAGGACTCTGTCCTCTGAATACAGGATTTCCACAGGACTGTGCCCTCTGAGTATAGGGTTTCAGCAGGACTCTGTCCTCTGAATACAGGATTTCACAGGATTCTGTCCTCTGAATACAGGACTTTCACAGGACTCTGTCATCTGAATACAGGACTTTCACAGGACTCTGTCATCTGAATACAGGACTTTCACAGGACTCTGTCCTCTGAATACAGGATTTCGACAGGACTGTGTTCTCTATGTACAGGAATTACACCGGGCTCTGTCTTCTAAGAAGAGGATTTCCAGGGACTCTTTTCCTCTAAATATAGGGCCTCCATAGGACTCTAAATACAGAATTTCAAAAGACTCTATCCTCTGAATACAGTTTTTAAAGTAGGCATCCTTCAGTCTCGAAAGACTATAGAGTTGCGCTCTAGTTGTCTATTCTGGTATCAAAGAGGACTTTGTCATCTGAACAGAAATCTGAAAAGGACTCTGTCTTCTGAGTACAGGTCTTTCACAGGATTGTGACCTCTGAATACAAGGCTCTCACAGGACTCTGATTCCTACTTACAGGCTTTCCACTGGACTTTGTCCTCTCGAAACAGGACTTTCACCGGACTCTGTTCTTTGATCGCAGGATCCCTGACTTCAGGATTTCAACAGCATTGTGTCCTCTAAATACAGGCTTTCCACAGGACTTTGTCCTCTGAATACAGGACTTCCACGGGACTCTGTCCTCAGAATACAGGACTTTCACAGGACTCTGTCCTCGGAATACAGGACTGTCACAGGACTCTGTCCTCTGAATACAGGACTTCCACGGAATACAGGACTTCCACGGGACTCTGTCCTCGAATACAGGACTTTCACAGGACTCTGTCCTCCTGAATACAGGACTGTCACAGGACTCTGTCCTCTGAATACAGGACTTCCACGGGACTCTGTCCTCGGAATACAGGACTTTCACAGGACTCTGTCCTCTGAATACAGGACTTTCACAGGACTCTGTCTCTGTCCTTCGAATGCAGGACTTTCACGGGACTCTGTCCTTCGAATGCAGGGCTTTCACGGGACTCTGTCCTTCGAATGCAGGACTTTCACGGGACTCTGTCCTTCGAATGCAGGACTTTCACAAGCCCCTGTCTTCCGAAAACGGGATTTTCACAACACTCCGTCGTCCCCTGGAAACAGGATTTCTATAGGACTTTCTCCTCTGAAAATAGCATTATCGCCTGACTCTGTCCTTTGGAAAAGGATTTCCCCAGAATTATGTCCTTTAGCAGGACTTTAAAAGGACTGTCCTCTGAAAACTGAACTTCCACCGGAGTCTTTGCTCTGAAAACAGAGTTTTCATAGGATTTGTTCTCTGAAAACAGGATTTTGACCGTTTTTTTTTTTTTCACCTGATAAGAGGATTCCACTGGAATCTGTCCTCCGAAAACTGGACTTCCATAAGAATTTATCCTCTGCAAAAAAGAACTTTCACAGGACTCTGTCCTCTGAAAATAGGATTGATTGCACAGATTCTCTCCTCTGAAAAAAAAAAGATTTTCCACTCTGCTCTCAAACATCTGGAGCTTCACAAGGAGCCCCTCATCATTTGTATTCTGACATCTGGATCTCCACAAGGACTTCAACAGGACTCTGTTCACTGAAGCAGGATCTCCACAAGAATCTGCACCGGAATCTGTCTTCCAATATCTGGAATTTTACGAGGATCCTGACAGGACTCTGTCCTCTGATATATGGATCTCCATAAGGATGTCCATGGGCCTTTGTTGTCAGACATCTCAATGACAAGCTGGATAACATTGTGTGTGATCCTATTTTCTGTGTTCAGAACCTTCGTCCGCGACTTTCTCTTTCACTGATCCTCGCGGGGGATAGTCTTGGATGAACACGTTCCTGAAATTCCGTTTACTTTTAATACAGGCTAATTGCTTTTAGTTTTTGCGTGGTTGTTGTTGTTGTCATTAGATAAACATTTTGATTCGATTTTATGCTGTGATTTAGGCGAAACACATTTAACACATTCAAAACATGTTTCTTTACATTTTCATGATAACGTCCATAATTACCGTAGATTGCAAATGCGTTCCAAGTGCGTACAGTAATGCATGTAATAACTCCCCCCGTGACTTTTTTTTTACTAAGCCATTTTCACATGTCGTTTAGTCTAATGCGCTTAAAGCCTATTATGATAAGGGGACATCTCAACACAGTAAATAAAATCTATGACTGTCATTATTGTCGTTATCATTAACACCGGTAAGTTCCCAAATGAGCTGACAGGTCGCGTACATGCACTCTGCCATAGCTGAGACTCATCCGACATTAGAGACAGAGATTATACAGCCGTCTAGAAGAAGACGAACCCCCTTTTCTCGATGCTTTCCCCTGAGGCAGTCGTGGGATCTTAAAGAGAGATCAATACATTTCATCTGGTCTGGTGGCACGCATTTAGCCCCCACCCAACCCCCCATCCTATCCCCTTCAAACCCCACCTCTTCATTGCCCCTTCCGCCTCCCCCCTTCCCCCCCCCCCCCCCCCCCCCCCCCCACCCCCCCCCCCTCCTTCCCCTACTCCTCCCCAGGTCCCGCCTCCGTCCCTTCTCTTTTCTTCGAGATTGAGAGTAGTTTTCTTGTGAAGAGTTTGTATAGAGCTGATTGTCGAAGTTTTG
>JADBJO010000251.1:650000-667500 GCA_016801955.1 Conus betulinus | reverse complement strand
GGAGGGCCGGTGGGCGGCAGCAAGGGGAATCCGCAGTGCTCTTCCATTTTGCCGCAGGAAGTTTCAGTCATAGGGGTGCATTTCCACATCTTCCGGTCGGGCTGCGCACGCAAACGGAGCGAATGAAAGCGAGGCTGGGAAAGGGCGGGAAGCGAGTGCGTATGTGGTTGAAAAGAGGGCGCTGATTCCGCGGCTGGCGGTGTCCTCCCCACTCCCAGTCCATTACCTCTTTTATCTAGAAATTAGGCATCCCTGTCGTCCGTCATGTTATTCACTAACGCGCACTTAAAAGGTATCAGAGTTTGCAGAATAATCCTCGGTAATTACCGGCGAAACGCAGGCAGGAGCGACAGGCAGATTAGAGGCAGGATGAAAGAGACGGGGTTCCGGCCAGAGAAATGGAATCACGCCATTACGAAGCCCACTGATTTTCTTGATACATCCACTTTCCCTGTTGTTCTCAAGAGGATGAGGCTGGGGGCTGATGGCGTGACCTACTGTGGAGATGCCCAATAGCAAATCCGCCTTGGGGAAGGGACGTGCGGGGGTGGGGGGTGGGGGGGGGGGGGGGGGTAGGGAGCTTGCTGGGGAGACAGAGAAGGGAGGGGAGAAAGCATGAGGACCTCAGAGGGAAACTCGTAAGAGACGGGGAACAACGGGCAGTGAATAAGATGGGGGCTGCCAGCATCTGCAAACCGCTTCAAGCAGATGAGGAACATTCTATGCTTTCACTTGATTAAAGCTGCCATGGTGGTGGAGGAGGGGGAGAGGAGGGGAGGGGGTGGGGCGAAGAGGATGTGTGGATTTGGGGTTTTTCTCTCTTTTTTTTTTTTTTTATTCCCCCTTGTGATGGGTATCTAAGCTCACATCAAAGCTCAGTATCTTCTCGGTAAATCTTAATCCTCTCGACTAAATCCTCTCTGGTCCCTGCGGGGAGATGATGACGATAGCCAAGTTTGGGACTTTGAGATATAGGTGTGTGACCTGCTAAGACTCTTGCTTTGCGGACTGCATCCAATCATGCAAGTTGAGGTGTTCCCCTCACCGTTTCTTTTCCCCCTTTTTTTGCCATTTTTTGTGAAGTACGTGCCAAAGCCGATGAAGTGATTAAAATGATGTTTACATGCAGGATGCAGTGGCTGATGGTGATAACAGTCTTCATAAAATCATGTCGGCCAAATCCTTCTGCACTTCCCCATCTCGTGGCACTCTGTTCGTATTAATAACTTCTTATTTCCTCTGGAACCATCTTTAAATAACATGCAGTGTGACCACACAGTGGCTGCGCACAGTTTGGATGCTGATTAATTTGGTGGTGAAGTAAAGGGAAATAACATGGTAAAGGTGACCTAAACATTTTTAAAGCCGAATTTCTTTTCTTCTTCTTCTTGCCACTCTCTCTCTCTCTCTCTCTCTCTCTCTCTCTCTCTCTCTCTCTCTCTCTCTCTCTCTCTCTCTCTCTCTTCGCGAGGGCGCGCGTGTATGTGTGCGCCGGTTTACTTTCACTTTTTTTTTTCTCTGCCTTGTGTAAGGTTTTTTCTCTTTTTTTTTTTTTTGTATCGTGGTGTGTGTGTTTTGAGATGCTTTTTTTCTGTTCTGTTCATGGTTTTCTTCCCATTTCATAAATTCCATTTAAGTGTGTGTGTGTGTGTGTGTGTGTGTGTGTGTGTGTGTGTGTGTGTGTGTGTGTGTTCTTGTTGTCGTTCTTTTTCGGGATTTTTCGCTTGTTTGCTTGTGTTTCTTTTTCACCTCTTTCTTCCTTCTTCTTCTTCTACTTCATTTTGTGCAAGTCTTAACTGTTATCTTTTCTTCTTCCTTTTTGAATTTGTCACTTCGCTTTACTGTTATCTTTTCTTCTTCCCTTTTGTAATGTCACTTCACTTAAACTATATACGCAGTAGCAGCAGAAGTAGTGGTATCATCATCATCAGCTGCAAAAAGTGATGGGTGATATTGTTGCTAGTGTTATTTTTTGTGCAAACAAAGCATGCGCCGTTCCGAAGAGGCCACTGTAGTTGTTGTTACTGCTGCTGCTGCTGCTGCTGCTGCTGCTGCTGCTGGTGCGTTTATTGCCACATATGCACACAATTCATGTTGCGAGTCTACAGACACCTGTGTTCTTATGATAAGCTTTCTGGGTTTAAGTTTATTTTGTTTTGTTTTCCAGTCCTTCATTTCATTTTTTTCGCTTTGCATTATCTTAACAGCGCTTCATTGTCTTCATTGTGTGTATACCTCGGTTTACTTTCTCATCCGTAGAGACTAGCACCAGTAGGAGGACCTCTAGGAAAAGCATGTCTTCAGAGAGGAAACTCTCCTCAAGTTTTCCACCTTGAACTCCTTACACTCTTAGGGACCGGGACGCACCCAGGTCATGACTTCTAGATGCCTTTCAACTGCCAGACTTTTTTCATGGCATTACCGGTTCAAAACTGGCAACTTTCTTTCGTGTGGACATCTCAAGTCTTTCGTCTCAAGCTGCATGCGCGCGCGCACACACACACACACACACACACAGCACACACACACACACACACACACACACACGCACGCGCGCACGCACGCACGCACGCACGCACACACACACACACACACACACACACACACACACACACACACACACATGCGCACGCGTACACACACATGGGCCCGTGCCCACACATCCTTACACACATGTGTACATTCAATACACACACATACTAAAAAAAATGGTAGGTAGACACTCAAGGTCTGAGCAGCGCATTGGGCTAATGCATAGGTCGGACGTCTGCCGAGTCCTAGCCACGGGACCTTCTTCTTCAGTTTCCTCATCTTAGTGGTTAATTCATTTATCCATCGGCTTAAAATCATACGTAGTGTGGTCTCAAAACTTAGCAGACGTGGTGTAACGTATATGGACCAGTGCGCACGCAGTGATACCTCCTTGATTCTTCTTCTTCTTCTTCGTTCGCCTCACAGCGTCAGCCCAGCCTCGTTGATAAATGTAGCCGTTTTTCTCCAGGTCTTGTCGGCAGCCGTGGAGCTTCGTGTGCAGCGGAGTCGGCGTTGGCCACACGGTTTCTCTCAGTCCCTTGAGAAGGGGACAGGTCTGTAGGACGTGTTCTGGTGTTTGGTCTTCAAGACCACAGAAGCAGGAGGGGGAAGGCGCCAGCTTCAGCTTCCTATGCAGGTGGCCATTGAGTCGGCAGTGGCCAGTTCTGAGTCTCATAATGACCACCTGCTCCTGTCTCTCCAGAAGATGGAAGGCATCCCTTGTGGGTTGTGGTCGCATCAGAGCCTTCACAAGGGTCTTCTTCTTCTCTGCGAAGCTGACGCTGTTGTCTGGTTGTCTTCCTCTGGCTCCGGTTTTTGGGCGAGCTGATCGGCTGCCTCGTTCCCTGGGACTCCGCAGTGGGCAGGTACCCATTGCAGGACTACTCGTCTACTTTTGGCGAGTTCCTGGAGTTTCTCTCCATTAGACGAGGAAGTTTGTCTCCTGCAAGGGCCTCCAGGACGGACAGCGCGTCAGAGAGGAAGACAACTTGGGTGCAGTCGCTCTGTGATTCGTGAATCATGGAGGCTGCCTGCATGAGGGCCTGAAACTTCTGCAGCATAATTGGAGCAGTGTTTCCCAGTTGGTATCCCTGCTGTGGTGGTGTGTCCCTCAGGTGACTTGATGAATACGCCCGCTCCTCCATCAACACTGCGTTGGTTGCTGAGCCGTCAGTGTACACATGTATCCAGGATTCTTCAGGGTACTTCTCAGCAATCATGGCAAGTGTGAGAGTGCGTTTGACGATGTCATCCTGAGAGTCTCCTGAGACACACCTGTGGAACCGTTGTGGAGATATGAAGATTTGTGAAGTCTTCATTCCAGGGCTGTGGCACATCAGAGGGGTCCAGTGGGTTGGCAGGTGGCAAGCCATCTTGATGCCCTGGCAAGACTCTTGCTTTCATGGATGAAGCTACTGCGTTTGAGACGATTCTTGGTCAGGTTCTGCATCCTCTTGTTCATCGGATGTTGAGGCAGGCACATGAATTTCTCTGCCTGAACCATGGTCTTTGCGTCTCTCCTCTGGTGGAGGGGCTGTATGGCAGTAACCTCCTCCATGGCTTTGATTGGTGTAGTTCGCATGGACCCGGTGATGATCCTGAGGGCTTGATTTTGGACCCTATCCAGGGATTGCTGGTGGGTCTTCGCTGCTGTTGACCAAGCTGTTGAGCCATACTCAAGATGGGGCCTGACTGCTCCCTGGTAGACGCGCTTGAGTATTTGTTCGTTTGCTCCCCAGCTGGTTCCGGCTAGCTTCCGCAGGATGGCAAGTTTTCGTCTGGCCTTTGCTTCAGCTTTCTGGATGTGTGGTCGCCAGGTTTGCTTCTTGTCAAAGGTGACACCAAGATAGGTTGCCTCCTCTTCGTGTTTCAGGGCTGTGTCTCCTCCAAGTTTGATGGGCCCAGCCTTTTGTTTTGTTGACAAGGTGAAGAGTGTTGTGGAAGATTTCTCCTTGTTGATTGCCACACACCACTTATCTGCCCATGCCGCCAGCTTGTCAGCCGCTTGTTGCATTCTGTATGTGGCAGTAGTGGCATGCTCTTCCTTGCACCACAGCACCAGGTCATCTGCATAAAGTGCAGCATGGATACCTTTGGGAAGTTCTTGGATGAGGGTCATTAATGAAGACCAAGAAGAGTGTAGGCGAGAGGACGCCTCCTTGTGGGATTCCATGTCGCAGCAGTACTTTTTTGCCTTTTCTTCCGTTGACTGTGACTCTTGCTCTGCGGTTGTGGAGGTAGGATCTGATCCAATGCAGCAGCATGTTGCCAGCGACTCCACATCTATGCAGTTTCACGAGGAGGCCATCAGTCCAGACTTTGTCAAAGGCCTTTTGTAGATCGATCCAGGTGGCAAAGACAAGCTTTTGCTCCTGGAACGCCTCCTCGATTTCTTGGGAGAAGTAGGTGGTCTGGTCTTCTGTGCTGCGAAACTGTCTGAAGCCTGCCTGTTCAGGAGCCAGTATGTTTTCAGTCTCGAGATACCAAGCAGGCGCTGGTTGACCATCCTCTCTAGGGTCTTGATGACGCAGCTGGTGAGGCTGATTGGCCTGTAACTGGCAGCCTTCTTCTTGTCCTTGCCTTTTTTGAGGACAGGGATCATGATGGCTTCTCTCCAAACTTGTGCCAAGTCTCCAGTTTCCCAGCTCAGGTTGAAGACCTCTAGAAGTTTGAGGGTGGCTGTGCTGCCAAGGTGCTTCAGCATCTCGTTAGTGATCCCATCTGGCCCTGGGGATTTCCGAGTTTTCAGCTTCCTCAGAGCTGTCTGGAGCTCATGGAGAGTAAGGGGCTGCTTCATGGGTTTCACGTTGGTGTCTTGTCTTGTCGTCTCTCTCTCTCTTTCTCTTCTTGCTTCTCTTTGCTGAGGAGTGCTGACAGGTATAGTGCTCTCGCTTGCATAGATATCAGCAAAGCGGTTAGCTGCGCATCTCCCTGTCAGCATCTCTCCATTCTCTTCCAGTGTGATGTTCTGGCCTTTGCTGTCCTCATCGTTGAGTTGGCCTACAACTCTCCACAGTTTTGAGCCACCTTTCTCAAGGTTCAGGGCTGCTGTCTTCTCTCTCCAGCTTTTGCGCCTGGCTTGGATCTTTGCCTTGAGGAATTTGGCTTTTGTCTGCTGCAGTCGCAGGTGGTTCTCGTCCGATGGGTTGTTTTCTGCATCTTGTCTGGCCTCTGTCATCTCGTCCTGTAGCTCTTGAAGCTGGTTGCTCCAGTAGGGTTTGTACTCTTTCTGAGCACCACGTGGAATGGTCTCTTTGGCAGCCTGCAAGATGCTGGCGTTCAGGACTCTGACAACATTGTTTATGTCTCTGCCTTGGACTTGAAGGTCCTTGGTGAGAACGTTGGTGTGGTGACTGAAAAGCCTCCATTTTGCCTTCTTGTAGTTCCAGCGTGCGGGCACTGGGCGACTGGCTGTGCTTTTGTTGATCTTCAGGAACACTGGCCTGTGGTCGCGCTACCTCCTAGCTGCTCTCCCACTTCCCTGGTGATGTCCTGGTGTACATCTTCAGTGCAGAGAGCAAGGTCTGGGTGGAGGTAGTGCGCCATCGTCTGGAGTAGAAGGTTGGAGTGTCACTTGGGGAGTTGATCAGGACGAGATGATGTTCGTCTTGCCAGTCTTCCACTTCTTCTCCTCGGCGATCCATCTGGCTGTAACCCCATCTCTGGGAGTGACTGTTGAAATCACCTACTGCGATAAAGCTCGAGCCTGGGACGTTGATGGTGCCGAGTGACAGTGGCTGGTTTTCAGGGCAGTAGAAGTTCAGGATGTGCAACTCTGTGTCATTCAGTTTGGCCCGAATCATCTGGTACTCAGCACCCTCCATGTGGACTGCTGTTTCGCTGGCATCGATGTTGTTCCGGACAAGTGTCAGGATTCCGCCCTTGCTTCTGTCAGCTCTGTCCCATCTAAATGGCTGGTAGCCTCGGATTTTGAATGCCTTTCCCGTTTTCAGGTGGGTTTCTTGAATGCAGCAGACGTTGATGTTTTCCTCGTGCAGGATGTGTTCAAGCTCCGTCTTTTTATTCATGATACCTCCTTGATGAAACTGAAACTCAAACCGTTCCGCTTCTAGACGGATGTCTTCTTACCCGCATCATTGTCGGATACCTGTCTGATTTGGGAAGTTGAGCCCGTATGGAGTTGTTTCTTGACCAGATCCAGCAGGAAATCTGTTCATCTGCCTGTGCATTGTCTCTAGGTTTGTAGTCTTCTGTTTACCGACATTCGCCAGCTGTTTGATGAGATCGTAGGTTGATGAGCCGACAACTTCTATTGCTGTCTTGCTTTTATGTCGAGAACTTTGTCGCGGAAACCAATAATGGGAGAAACAAAAAGGAAGGAGAGGAGAGGGATGACGAGTAGGGGTTGAGAAAAAAAAAAAAAGATACTCTGCGTAAAATTTGATGCACGCATCCGGGATCCCCTCCCTTTTTTTTTTTTCAAAGGCACTATACAAGCAGGTGAACGTCGAGGTCTCTCGGTACCAATCGAAAGAGAGTTAAAAGTAGTTGAACCAGGCACGTAGCCTGACTTATGCTATGATATCTACAGATAAATGAGACAGAGATAAAATACCATGACGAACGCTGAGCCCAGCTCAGCTTTTTTCTGTTCAAAATTCAATTCATATTCATTATGAACAAGGTAATTGTTGTGTTACAATGCTTCATGTGAGAGGAAATCTTTCCAAATCGTTTTCAGCCATTGGTTTTTGTCCCAATGCATTAAAACTGAAACGTTTTCTGATTGGTAGATGGCGCCTTCGGCATTCACACATGAACCCACTCCCCGATATGCACGCCACGGGAACATAATGGTTTTTGAGGAGTGGTGTGCTAACGCGTGTAGGGAAACAAGTTTCGCTGTAAATCGATAGAAGTAAATTATTGTAAACAAGAGTATCTGCACAGTTCATTATGCTATTGCAGCTGAAAGGTACACAGAGACTAAGTATATGTACATCCAAGCAATCGATTGTTTTTTGTTTTTTTGTTTTTTTTTTTTCAAATATGATCTCACTCGACTGTAATTTCTTTTCTTTTTTTTTTCTTTCACTCTCTTTTTAACTCATCTCGTCAAGTAAACTGCGGGTAGGAGGATAACGGGCTTGTGCGAAGAAACAGGGTGCAGGTTTACACGGGGTGAGGGAAGGAGCGATGGTTGAAGGGAGTGAGATGGTCGTGGAGACACAGGCCACACGCCACTATTGGGATTTTGCACTTAAGCACTATGTAATGCATGTATGCGTTTTAGAGGCCTACCATAAATTTCAGCCAGCATTTAATGCTAAATCAATACTTGATCAAAAGAACAACTCCCCACCAATTATTTCCCTTGTTTGTGGGGGGAGAGGCGATGAAACCACAAACAGTCTTCAAATACATGACCTTCCCATGAGTTGACACATATTACAAGCCTTTGCACTCACCCGTGACCCTATCTTTGCGCTAGCTTCAAGAGCCAGAAATAATGCCTTTGATCTGTCTGCTTGGAACCACTTGGCATGTACCTCGATGGCCATATAAAAGAGAAAAGGAGGAGAATCAACTTTCAGACACAATAGAAATTCTCAAAGCAATCCAGTTGCACCAGTTTATAAATACTCGACTTCTTAAGCAAGGCCTCTGGTGTGCAGCCACAGTGTAATGGATAGAGGGTTCATCTGCGGAACTGACAATGCACTCTTGAGTGCGAACCGGTCATAGGATCGGATTTTCAGGATGTGAAAACCGACTGTCTGTACACCCAGCAGTACCTGATTCTGCTCAGGGAATGTGAAGGCGGCAGAAGGAGGGGAATGGTCCCCACCTTTCAATGCGTCCTGCTACAGACACGGTTAGGCTTCACAAAATTCGCTACCCCCACAGCCATTACGCCATGGGTCTCCAAATAAATGAACTTTAAATGGGCCTCTAAGTAACTGAGCTTTAATTTTGGACCTTTTTTTTCTAGAAATGCATTTATGGAATCTTTTGATGTGGTAACAACCCCTGATACAGCTCCTTGCGAACGGCTGGGTTCTAGACAACATCACACAAAATGAAATTGAGATTACCGTGGAGATCGATGAAACAAGTATTTGCATCTGGACCAGCCGCCGTGGCGAAGTGGTTAGCGTCGCGGACTCCCGGCTGGGAGGTCGCAGGTTCGGTTCCCATCAGAGTCATGTGGGATTTTTCTTTCCCGACCGGCTCCTACTCAGAGTTGAGTTTGCTACGGGCTCAGTTGGAGAGACTGGGACCACACAGTTTTATCCACTCAATGGGTGAGTCTCTGAGAGTTTGCTCAAATTTTCTGACCAACACTGCAAGTGTCTGTATCTCTCGGGCCTGGTGACGCCGGGATATATTATGAAAGGAAGCAGTCTCAGACCGAAATGAAAAGCCGTAGCATCATCTTTATCATACTCATTTCTCATCTATCAGCATAAAAAGAAAGTTTCAAATTTTGTGGCCCTTCATGCCCTGCTCTCATGGTGATCTCGTTTTCGATGTCCTCTCCGCGTTTGTAACCTTGGTTTGGTTCCGTCGGGGTCACCGGTATTGGTGAGTCCGTGGGGGCTGTCGTTGGACAGACGTGGTGGCGCCCTCCGGAGGGAGAGCTCATTGACGCCGGCTCCGCGACTAAGCAATTATTGTCGTTAGTAGGGGGCTTAGTAGGTGGTCTCCTGTGTATATTGGATCAGAACAGGTGCCACTGAACACTACCGAAGTGTCTCGACAGCAGTCTCCTCCGGTGGGTTTCCTCTTGACGACTTTACATTGACCGCTCCCTGTGGATTGTCGGTGCCGGAGCTGCGGTCAGACTGACCGGGCCGTGGTTGTGGACGGGGTGTCGGAATGAGCAGCGTGGGTGCATTGCCACTGAGGTGACACAGAGGTTGGGACAGCAAAAGAAAGAAAGAAAGAAAGAAAAAAAAATATTTGCGTGTGGTGCCTAGCGGAACGGTGGAGACACGAACACACGACATCACTGTCCGCAGACCCTTGGCGCTAATCACCACACCACGGTGATTGTTAAAATGTAAATGAAAGGTGTGCAAAAGTGCATTATCATGTACCAGGCTTCTCTTCATTGTTATCTCAATTTGTCATACAATCTTAAAGAGGCAGGGAACAGTCAATAAAATGCCACACCACACACAAGGAGGGTAACTCTTGCTTCCACTAGGAGGCACGGGCGGAGGGAGACATGGGCAGACTTGAAACATCCATTTGGGAGTGGTTGTGGGGGTAATCTTTCCTTGTTCGTTCTATGCGCTTTCTTGCTGTGTGTGTGCTCGGTGAATAGGTGCCGTAAGCAGCAATCGTTTGAAGTGATAGGCATATGGCTGTTCCATCATGGGATTAAGGGTTGTCTTCTAGTTTTTTTGCTTGTTTGTTTGTCTTGATTTATGATTGTTTATTGGTGATTGTTTATTGTCTGCTTGTTTATATGTTGGTTGGTTATGTGTTTATTATCTGTTTGTTTATCTGATGGTTGCTTGTTACTTTTCGTCCTTTCAAGGGTAACGTCTGGATTCCAGTTCATTCCGTAAGTATGATTTAAAATCAATATTTTCAAATGATAATGAATGATATAACTCATTATATGCTAATGTAACCGTTATTGTCAAGATGAGACATTCTTGCACGAGCACATGCGCTTGAGTTGTGTGTGTATGCGTGTATTTGTCTGCGTCTCTGCGAACCTAAATGTGTGTGTGTGTGTGTGTGTGTGTGTGTGTGTGTGTGTGTGTGTGTGTGTGTGCATGTGTTTGTGCTCAAGTGTGCACGTGTGTGTATATATATTGCGTAAAGGTATGTGCGCAAAAATGCGCGAGAGTATTTGTGCGTGTGTGTATACCTTTCTCTCTCTCTCTCTCTCTCTCTCTCTCTCTCTCTCTCTCTCTCTCTCTCTCTCTCTCTCTCTCTCTCTCTCTCTCTGTGTGTGTGTGTGTGTGTGTGTGTGTGTGTGTGTGTGTGTGTGTGTGTGTGTGTGTGTGTGTGGGGGGGGGGGGTCCCCTCTTTATCCGTAAGTTCCGTACACGTGTCTAAAAACTCGTCATTTCAACACATTTTTTCACATCAGACCCTGTTTACGTCAAATCCCGGAGCTTCACTAAAAATCAGCTTCAATTCTCCCAGACTTTCAGACGTTCCCTTCAAGTTCCACGATGGTTAAGATTCTATAAAGGAAGACATAAACACCCAGTTTTGTTTTGTTTTGTTTTGTTGCCCAGCTCCAGTGCAGACAGTCTAATAGGATTAGCGGCAGGCAGAAACGATCAGGGGAGAGAAATGGAAGGAGTCCATACATCAGCCGATTTCAGGTCCAAACACTGCGGTTAAGACCAGAAGAACGCCAACTTTCAAGGGGATACATTCCTGAAAGAAAAGAAGGAAATAAGAAAGTGCAGATCACTGGCGCACCATCACTGCTGTTAAACAGCATTAAGATGTATCCGTGACTGGGAAAAGGGGAAAATTACACCAACTCTTGTTGGTTTCTGTCTGTGCATATGACAGTCTTCACCCACTTCGTTTCTTACAGCACACCATCTGTCGATAGAACTGCACACATCAAGTGCAAGACAGTCAAGACATTCAGAATGAAACATTGGTGATTTTCAGAATTGGATCCGTAGAATAAAGGGAAATGGCGGGAAGTGTACAACGACAGACGACAGAATCTCTCTCTCTCTCTCTCTCTCTCTCTCTCTCTCTCTCTCTCTCTCTCTCTCTCTCTCTCTCTCTCTCTCTCTCTCTCTCTCTCTATGTATGTATGTATGTATGTATGTGTCTCTCTCTGCATGTGTGTGTGTATGTGTTTGTAAATGTATGCGTGTGTGTGTGTCTTTGTGTATATGGCTGGCTGTGTGCCTGTCTCTGTGTGTGTGATTTTCACTTTTCATAAGCCCAGTACATATATCTTTAAAATCACATTTCAAAGCAGCCTTTCACGCTAAACCCTGTTTATGTCAAACTTCATCTCTTCACCAAAACCCAGATCAGTTCTCCCAAACTTTCCAACTTTCCACTTAAGCTCCACATCAGTCAAAATCCTGTGAAGGAAGACGTAAGCATCCAGTAGTCAACCCCCCTCCCCCCCCCCCCCCCCCCCCCCCCCCCCAATTTCTGGGGCAGACAAGACTAATGGAGATTAGGGGCAGGAAAAACGATCATATGAAAGATGGAAGATGGGTATATATCGACTGGTTATAGAGAGGAGGTCTAACGTTTGCTGTGAAGACCGCAACAACCCACCCTGCATGTCAGTGCCAACGTTTCCATGAGATGTATTACTGGAAGAATAGAAAGGATAGGTGAAAATCTTAGTGATCGGATCATCATCATAGATGTTAAACAGTATTAAAATATTTCAGTAAATGTGTAAAAATGAAAAGTAGAGACAGGTTTTTCTTGTTGGTTTCGGGAAAAAAGAAAAGTAAGACAACTTTTCTTTTTCCACGAAACTTACCCATTTTTTGTTGCTTTCTATATTATATGATAGTCTTCGCCATTCAAGTTCTTTAAGCATATCACTAGTTCTCAGCAATGGATACATTGAGTGCAAGATAATCAGATATTTAGAATGAGTGATTTTCAGGTTTGGGGATTCCCCAAATGAGGAATCTTTTCCAGAAGGTAGGACAGAAGCTTCAAAACGGAAACGTCATACGCGCGAGAGATTTCTGCGCAGGCGTGCAAAGTGTTCCAACACGCCTCTCTCTCTCTCTCTCTCTCTCTCTCTCTCTGTGTGTGTGTGTGTGTGTGTGTGTGTGTGTGTGTGTGTGTGTGGTCTCTTTCTCTGTAAATTCCCTACATGTGTCTAAAAATTCATTATTTCAACTCAGCTTTTCATATCACAACCTGTTTACGTCAAATTCCAGAGCTTCAAGAAATCAGCCTCAATTCTCCCCCAGATTTCCAGACTTTCCCCTCAAGTTCCACGCTGGTTACGATTCTATAGAGGAAGGCATAAACAGTTTTGTTTTGTTTTTTTTGCCCAGTTCCAGCGCAGGCGGTGTAATAGGATTAGAGGCAGGCAGAAAACGATCAGGGGAGAGAAATGGAAGCAGTTCATATATCAGCTGATAACGGGTCTCAAAACTGCGGTAAAGACCCGAATAACCGCCACAACCCGTGTTGATTGTCAGTGCCAAGCTGTCTATGATCTGCAGTCCTGGAGAAAAAGATATTTCAATACCTGGAGAAGGGAAACTTTTTTTTCTCCCAGACTTGCCAGTTTTTATTGGTGTATGCCTATACATATGACAGTCTTCACCCACTTAATTTCTTTCAGCACATCGTCAGTCGACAGAACGGTAACATCAAGTGCAAGATAGTCAGATATTTAGAATGAACATCGGTGATTTTTCAGGATGGGATCCGCAGAATAAGGGGAAGTGGTGGGAGTTGGGACAAGGGAGGACAGAAACTCTCTCTCTCCCTCCCCCCCCCCCCTCTCTCACTCTCTCTCTCTCTCTCCCTCCTCTCTCTCTCTTCTCTCTGAATGTGTGTATGTGTCTGCCTGCCTCTCTGTGCATGTGTGTGCGCTTGTGTCTGTATACGAATGCGTGCGTGCTTGTGTGTATTTGTATGTCTGTCTGTCTGACTGGCTGGCCAGCTGGCAGACTGTCTGTCTGTCTGTGTGATTTAAACTTTCTTTTATAAGATCAATACATGTCATTTTCAGATCACATTTCAAAGCAGCTTTTCACGATAAACCCTGTTATGTCAAACTCCACCTCTTCATCAAAACCCAGATCAGTTCTCCCAAACTTTCCAACTTTCCACTTAAGTTCCACATATCAGTCAAAATCCTGTGAAAGAGGACATGAACATCCAGCTGTCGTGTTTTTTTCCCCAACTCCGGGACAGACAGGCTAATGGGGATTAGGGACAAGGAGAAAACAACCGTATGAAAGAGATGGAGGGCTGGCCTGATCGGCTGATTATAGAGAGGAGGTCTAAAATTGCTGTGAAAACCGTAACAACTCTCCCTGCATGTCAGTGCCAAAGTTTCCATGAGATGTATTACTGGACGAATAGACAGGAAATAAGAAAATGACAGTTATCAGAGCATCATCACAGGTGTTAAACAGTATTGAAACATCTCAGTGAGTGGAGAAAATGAAAAGTAGAGACAGATTTTCTTGTTCTACGAACATTCCGCTTTTGTTTTTGTGTTGTGTTGTGTGTGTGTGTGTGTGTGTGTGTGTGTGTGTGTGTGTGTGTGTGTGTGTGTGTGTGTGTGTGTGTGTGTGTGTGTGTGTGTGTGTGTGTGTGTGTGTGTGTGTGTGTGTGTGCGTGCGTGCGTGCGTGCGTGCGTGCGTGCGTGCGTGTGTGTGTGTGATGTGTGTGTGTGTGTGTGTGTGTGTGTGTGTGTGCGTGCGTGCGTGCGTGCGTGCGTGCGTGTGTGTGTGTGTGTGTGTGTGTGTGTGTGTGTGTGTGTGTGTGTGTGTGTAAGTTTTATTATCTATACATGTATGACATTCTTTGCCCATTCAAGTTCTTCTTCAAGCAAAACAAAAATAGATTACATTTAACATTTAGGACAGTACAAACAAAGAACGAAGATAGACCATTCTTCACAGCACACCACATGGACATCAGATAAGTCTCTCTTCGTTCTTTGTTTGTACTGTCCTAAATGTTAAATGTGATCTTTTTTTCTTTTGCTTGAAGAAGACCCAAGAGGTCGAAATGCATCAAAAGAAAGAAGGAGAGAGTGTCTTGTCCTGTGCTTTGTTTGTCAATGTCCTTGGCGGCAACTAACCCCCACTCTTTCGAAATTTTACCCAGTTTTGTTTTGTTTTGTTGCCCAGTTCCAGCGCAGGCGGTGTAATAGGATTAGAGGCAGGCAGAAAACGATCAGGGGAGAGAAATGGAAGGAGTTCATATATCAGCTGACTACAGGTCTAAAAATTGCGGTAAAGACCAGAATGTCCGCCACAACCCGGCCTGCATGTCAGTGCCATGATTCACATGAGATGGATTCCTTGGATAAAAAAAAAGGAAATAAGAAAGTGGAGGTCACTGGTGCATCATAACTGCCATAAACAGTATCAAGATGTGTGTGTGTGTGTGTGTGTGTGTGTGTGTGTGTGTGTGTGTGTGTGTGTGTGTGTGTGGCCTCTTTCTCTGTAAGTTCCGTACATTTGTCTAAGTATTCATTATTTCAACACAGCTCACTGGGAAAAGGGGAAAGTATACACTCTTTTTTGCCTCAAAAACTTGCCAGTTTTTGTTGGTTTATGCCTATACATATGATACTCTTCACCTTCTTAATTTCTTTTAGCACATCGTCAGTCAATAGAACGGCACACATAAGTTGCAAGATCATCAGCTATATAGATGAAATATCAGTGATTTTTTTCAGGACTGGATCCGTTAAATACGGGAAAATGGTGGGGAGCGTACAAGGGATAACAGAATCTCTCTCTCTCTCTCTCTCTCTCTCTCTCTCTCTCTCTCTCTCTCTCTCTCTCTCTCTCTCTCTCTCTCTGTGCGCATGTGTCTGTCTGTCTCTCTGTGCAGGCGCATCGTCTGTACATGTATGTGTGCATGATAATGTGTACTTGTGTAGCCTGTCTGTCTGACTGGCTGGGCTGCCTTGCTGTCTGCCTCTCTGTGTGTGTCTGATTGATTTTCGCTTTTTATAACAAACAAAATGTGAAATCACATTTTAAAGCAGACTTTCACGCTAAACCAAAGCTCAGCTCAGTTCTCTCAAACTTTCCAACTTTCCGCTTAAGCTCCACATCAGTCAAAATCCTGTGAAGGAAGACATAAACATCCAGCTGCCGTGGGTTTTTCTTTTAAATTCCGGGACAGAGAGGCTAATGGGGATTAGGGACAGGGAGACGACGATAATATTAAGGAGATGGATGAGGAAGTCTGAAAATTACTGTGAAGAAAGCAATAACCCAACCTGCCTGTCAGAGGCAAAAGTTTCCATGAGATGTATCACGAGAACAGAGAGGAAATAAGAAAATGTCAGTCACTGGAGCTTTCATCACAGGTGTTAAACAGTATCAAAACATTTCAGTGAGTGGGGAGAAAAAAATGAAAAGCACAGACAGATTTTCTTTTTCTACAAACCTTACCCATTTTTCTTGGTTTCTATGAATGTAGAACAATCTTTGCCCATTTCTCTTCTTTCATCATATCGTCAGTTCACAGAATAAGATATACTAGGTGCAAGATAATCAGATATTTCGATTAGAACAGGGGCTATGTTCAGAGTGTTGGATCCCCCATGTAAGAGTACTTTTCCAGAATGGGGGACAGAAGCTCCAGAAAGGAAATGTCATGCACGGTAGCTTTGCTGAGCATGCATCCAAAGTGTTAAGGCACGCTCTCTCTCTCTCTCTCTCTCTCTCTCTCTCTCTCTCTCTCTCTCTCTCTGTGCGTATGTGCGTATGTGTACCTGTGTCTCTGTCTGTGTATGCGTCTGTGTGTGTTTCTCGCCCCTTTCTCTGTGCGTTCCGTACACGTGTCTAAAAACTCGTTATTCCAACACAACTTTTCAAGTCACAGCCTGTTTACGTCAAGTCCCAGAGCTTCAAAACATCAGCCTGAATTCTCCCAGACTTTCAAACGTTCCTTTCAAGTTCCACGCTGGTTACGATTCTATAAAGGAAGTCATAAACACCCAGTTTTGTTTTGTGTGTTGTATTGTTGCCCAGCTCCAGTGCAGGCGGTGTTATAGGATTAGAGGCAGGCAGAAAACGATCAGGGGAGAGCAATGGAAGCAGTCCATACATCAGCTGATTACAGGTCTCAAAACTGCGGTAAAGACCAGAATAACCGCCTCAACCCGTGTTGCTTGTCAGTGCCAAGCTGTCTATGATCTGCAGTCCTGGAAGAAAAGAAGGAAATAAGAAAGTGGAGACCACTTGCGTATCATAACTGGTATTAACGAGCATTAAGATATTTCATTGACTGGGGAGAGGGAAAGTGTGTACACTCTTTTTTTTCTCCTTAACCTGCCATGTTTTGTTGGTTTTTATGCCTGCACATATGACAGTCTTCACACTCTTAATTTCTTTTAGTGCATCATCAGTCGATAGAATTGCTGACATCGAATGCAAGATCATCAGATATTTAGAATAAAATATCGGTGATCTTCAGGACTAGATCCATAAAATAAGGGAAAATGGCAGGAAAGGCACAATGAAAGACAGAACTCTCTCTCTCTCTCTCTCTCTCTCTCTCTCTCTCTCTCTCTCTCTCTCTCTCTCTCTCTGTGTGTGTGTGTGTGTGTGTGTGTGTGTGTGTGTGTGTGTGTGTGTGTGTGTGTTGATGTATCTGTCTGTACATGTATGCGTGCACGTTTTGTGTGTATTTGTGTGTCTGGCTGGCTAGCTGGCTGGCTAGCTGTCTGCTTTTCTGCCTGTCTGTGTGTCGGTGTCATTTTCACGTTTTATAGGACGAAACATGTAATTTTGAAAGCACATTTTAAAGAAACTTTTCACGCTAGTCCTGTTTTATGTCAAACTCCATCTCTTCACCAAAACCCAGATCAGTTCTCCCAAACTTTCCAACTTTCCACTTAAGTTCTACATCAGTCTAAATCCTGCGAAGGAAGACATAAACATCTGGTTGTCGCGTTTTCCCCCAATGCCGGGGCAGACAGGCTGATGGGGATAAGGAACGGGGAGAAACCGATCATCTGAAAGGGATGGAAGTCGGGCATATATCGGCTGACTGTAGAGAGGAGGTCGGAAAATGGCTGTGTAGACCGTGACCACCCATCCTGCATGTCAGTGCCAAAGTTTCCATGAGATGCATTGCTGGAAGAATAGAAAGGAAAGAAGAGAATGTCAGTTATTGGAGCATCATCACAGCTGTTAAACAGAATGAAGATAGTTCAGTGAATATGAAAAATGAAAAGTAAAGACAAATTTTCTGTTTCTACGAAACTTGGCCGTTCTCGGTGGTTTCTATACATGTATGACAGTCTTCGTCCAATAAATTTTTT
>JADBJO010000251.1:637500-642500 GCA_016801955.1 Conus betulinus | reverse complement strand
CCTCTAAAGGAAGACATAAACACCCAGTTGCCGTGTTTTTTTTTCTTTCGTGCCCAGTTTCAGGGCAGACAGTGTAATGGGGATTAGGGGCAGTGAGGAAACGATCAGGTGAGAGGAGTGGAAAGCGTCTGTCCATGCATCGACTGATTACAAGAGAGGGGGAAGAGCGGGTGGGGTTCTAAACTGCCATGGAGACCAGAGTAACGGCAACGGCCTGGCTTGTGTGTTACACTGCTGCGTAGCTTCTTACGAGATGTATCACTGGAATAGAATGAGAAAATACGATATGAGTGCACATTAGTGTATCATTAATAAAAAGAAATTTTCCTTGTAACTCCTTAAGTCTAATGAGAAAGATTTTCCTTATTTATTTGCGTGTCTTCATTTCTGCCTTGGCCGTTTTTCACCATGTTTTTTTTTTTTGTTTGTTTGTTTATTTATTTATTTTTATTTATTTATTTATTATTTTTGTTTACTTCTTTGTTTTGTTCCCATGTTTGTTTGTTTGTTTGTTCTCTCAGTGTAGTGTCTGGGTTTCAATTAAATTTTAAGAGTTTTTTTTTCTCTCAGGGTAGTGTCTGGGTTTCAATTAAATTATAAGATGTGATTTCATATCATGTTCATGTTGTTTGTGCAAAATTTAATGCATGCTGTACCCATGCTTGGAAAGCTCTGTGAATTTTTCTTACAATTCTTTTTATATTGTAATCACTTAAAACAGGTAACAGTGCACTCATTACATTTGAGCAAAACACAGGCTGCCGTGGTGCCAGCTGAGAAATCATGAGTTCAGTTTCCATCGAGCTGTTTATTTGTACTGCTGCCCAGGGTTGAGTCCACTACAGGCTCAGTTAGGAAGAATGGGTTCACACAGTCAAGTTTCATTCACAAAATGGATGCGTCGCTGAGACTATTGCACAATTTTTCTGACCAGTACTGCAAGTGTCTGTATCTCTCGGGCCTAGTTGACGTCGGAATATATTCTGAAATCGAACATACAGTACAGTCTTGTCCAGCAGTGTTAGAAAAGAATGACACTCCACAATGTCTTTGTCGTCACCTTCACCGTTATCGATCAGCTTAAGTCTCAGATTCTGATCTTTCGTGCCTTGCTCTCCTTGTGACACAAGTGTCGATGTCCTGTCCAGGTTTACGTCCTTGTGAATTGGTGTTGAAGCCACCAGTATCACCAAGTTCATGGGGACTGTCGTTGGACGGCCGTAGTGGCGCCCTCTGGAGGGAGACGCTCATTCACGCTGGCTCCCTGACTAAGCAATTATTGTCGTCAGTGGTAAACTTGGCGTGTGTGGTATCCTGTGTATGCTAGATCAGAACAGGCACCACTGAACACTAGTAAGTGATCGGCAGTAGTTGCCTCATGACGACTCGACATTGACTGCTCCATATCGACTGCTGTGACGAGGTTGCAGCGAGACAGGCTGGAGTGTGGCTGTGGACGGAGAGCCACGATAAGCGACGTTGAGTGATGCCACAAAAATGCCACAGACTATGAGACATGCAAACAAGGGGAAGCAAAGAAAGTTCAAACGAAATGAATCCCTGAGAATTCAGGATGTAAGAATCGTGATTTTGAAAACGTTTTATGCAAAAATAAGGGACTACTCTGAGCAGCGTGTGAATGGCTGGAACAAGGTAAAGGACCGGCGAAACCTTGTGTGTGTGTGTGTGTGTGTGTGTGTGTGTGTGTGTGTGTGTGTGTGTGTGCGTGCCTCTGTGTGTGTCTGTGTGTATGACCTGTTTTGTATTTCTTGACACCATGAGGAACGTTCCCCAACTTTTCCCTGAACTGCTGATGTTATTTCGTGAGCATTATCTGCTAATGTCAACCCTACGGCAAGTCCGTACCTATTCATATCTGCAATCCACAGGGTGTGAAAATTGCACAAATCAGGAAAAAGCGGACAGCCGTAAATTAGGCTAGACGGGGTTCATTCAAACATTCAGCCTTCGAATCTTAGGACGGCGGTTCGCACAATGCCTCTGCAGCCCATGTTGTCACGCTGATCCTAGTTGAGGAAATAGTGCCGTCTGAAGCGAACAATGGACTTTGTTGTTTGCTGCATCAACATCTAGGCCTACTGCTAATGCCGACACTTCTAACTTCCATTAGAATCCTTCATACACTTTATAGGCGAAGATGGCCGCGTTTTTCCTTGTGCTTATACCTGTTCTGTAGTCACCTTGACTGGGAGAGAGGCTTTGTTTTTAAGGTCTCGTCTAAGTTTTCTTGCTACAAAGCATTCCATGGGTATACATACTGTATTTTACTTATTCAGAATTCGATAAACACAGTTGACGGTGACCTTTTTCTGGCTTTGGAAAAGGTTTTCGGTAACTGTGTGTCCGGCCTTCTGGTGCATCATCTTTATCTAATATGTCTTTGCAGAAGCCGAAGATATTGTCCATGTCTTCTTCTAAGAGCCGCCTAGCGCCTGGTAAGTGGATAATGTACTTGTTATTGTGTTGGTGCGGCATTTTTCGTCATTTTGTCATCGTTTCTTTTCATTCAGGTGCCGTCATTCCATCATTAAGGACGGTTCCAGTGAGAGTTTGGCTTCACGTTGTCATTTTTTGTTCCACTGAAGTGCTTTTGATTAATCTGCTGCATGAAGAGTTTCAGTAGATCAGATTTTTTTCCCCTCATTTTGCATAGAGCTTGATGGTCCTATCATTATCTGAGACATTAAGTTTGGCATTTGGACTCTCTCTCTCTCTCTCTCTCTCTCTCTCTCTCTCTCTCTCTCTCTCTCTCTCTCTCTCTCTCTCTCTCTTCGATGCACTGGGTACTGTCAAAGTAGGTGAGTGTATTTCATAATAGATTCAATTGTTTCCGTCTGGTTTGTTTCCTTCCTGTCACCATTATTTTGAACTGTTCAGATCATTTCTCAGTCATTTCCATTCAAAAACACGATCAGAAAAGGATTTTCTCCTCATTGCCAGTCATCACTGCTTTGCGTTTCTCTTTTGATGCTTTTTATTTATTTATTTATTTCTGTCTCTGCTCCCCGAAAAGAGTCTAACCGTAGGTTTAGAATTGATATTTGTTCTCTTTTAGGGGCCTATCTGCTCCACTGCTTCCAAATTTCCTCTTCTGTTTTTAGTCTAAGGAGTGTCTTTTTTTTTATCATTCTTTGTTTAACTTATGATTGTATTTGTAAGCTGAACACGGCAGGACGATGATCATAATAATGATGCAGAATTGTCCATGCTCACAAATCTGCTGTGAATCTTGGCGCATGCTATGAATACAAAGTCGAATCGACAACGCTGTGAATGTTATCTTTGTCGTGATGAGGTTTTCAGTGTTCTAAGAAGTATTGTATCCAGAAAATCGTCTGAGGCAAACCCCTTGAGGGATGGCGCCTTTCCGATCCCTCAGACCTGACCTAGCATGAAGATCACCGCACAGTCTCCGTATTTATCTTCTGCTTCCAACAAGAAAGTTCACTCGCGTTGACTTATGTAATTCTGCGTGGATTTATATACTGATATCAAAAAAGCTGTTTCGATTGCCCTCAGGTCATTTCAGTTGCACGTCCCATTAGTGTACATGTTTTGAAACGTCATTTTTCTAGACCTTTTCAGACACTTTGGTTTTCAGGTTGTTTCTTAGTATCATGGCTAGTCTCTACCCTCTAGTCTCCATCGCCTTCATCTGATTGAAAATGATGCAATTGTCCTGATGTAATGCCCTGGTGGAGGTACGTCTAGCTTCATATTCACACAAAACATCGAAGTCATGTGCCAGCCTTTCTACAGGCCTGTTCCAGAGGAAAATCTTGGAAGATAACTCCTGTCTATTGCAAATAGGGTTATCTTTCCCTGGTCAAGCTCGTTGATCTAGAGAGTCAAATACTTGGTTTGAAACGCACGCTAGGATCTTGATATCAACTGGCGCACCTTTTCACACCCTCGTTTTGACCTTTTCTCTCTCATGATCGTCATGGTGCGAGCAAATCCAAAGTTCATAACAATGCGTGAAGAAGGTTGTCTTGTGGTGAGGGAATATAGACAGTTGCTCTGACAGAGCCTCCTATCGGAAAATGGTAATGAATGTCCACATGTACGGGGAATACCCGCGCTTAGTGTTGAATCCGTCAGGCTGTGTCGCCCTATGGCCAGACTCCGAAGAGACTGTTAGACATAACACCCATTCACCCCGTCTGTACTGGGGTGGGGGAACTGGCTTCAAAATGATAGGGAAAAGCAGTGAACATCATGGTAACTGTTAAAGTGCGCAGCAGTGCTGATCATTTGAGTGATATCTATCTAACCTTATTTACCTATTTTCTTTGTTCCTTTCGAGATTGGGCGACCGATTAGTCGAATTAGCCATCTGCCACACTAAACGGCAAAATAAAGTATGAAAATATGTCAAAACTGTAGATTGAATGCCTGGCTGTCAGCTTGGTGAGAGTTGTCCAGAATCTAAGTGTTCCAGATAACTGTTACAGATTTACCAGTGCACTGCCAGCTGTGCTACCTAATACAAGACAGGGATATCTATTCACTAAGAGTTGCCACAACTGGCATGTTGGGAATGCTTACCTGAAGGTACATTTCGCAAAACTTGCATTCTTTTCTATTCTGCTAAGCTATGTACCGTCTTTTTATTTTGTTGTTTTTTTGCATTTTTTTTTTGTTTGTTTGTTTCTATAAAGAGTCACTGTTTCTGACAATAACACTCCAGTTATTGTGATCTGCCACATTTTCTATATTTGCAGGCTCTCCATGAGACTGGCCTAATGTTAAAGTCGTATAAGCCATCATTTATCTCCACAGCTAATATACAAATTAAAAACACGTGAATATCATGCATTTCATGATTTCGACTTTGTGCGTGTAGCATGGCTAGAATCTAAGTATACCACCTGATTATCGCTGTTTCATTTCGGCACTGTTTGTTAGCCATGTTACAAAGAACATGTCCAGATTGAAAACTTGATCAGCCAGTATGCGCGGTATGCTTACTTGAACAT
>JADBJO010000251.1:627500-632500 GCA_016801955.1 Conus betulinus | reverse complement strand
TCTGTCCTGCGTTGAAAGAAAGGTTTTTACTTTGAAAGAAAAAAGAGTGCGAACATGAATAACTGAATGAAACATGCTATTCAGAGATAAAGGAAAATTATAACCAATGAAGACAGAGCATCATCTTGAGAAAACTGTACAAGCAATAATATATATACTATGAAAAAAGTACCTGGAGAAAACAACATTATAGAAAGAGATGTCTTTGCCTTTGGACATATACGAGGAAAATCGTTGAAATATAGGGCGTGTCTTATCAAGTCAGTCTACTGGTTTTGTTGTTGTTGTTGTTTTGTTTTTTTTTGTTTGTTTGTTTGTTTGTTTGTTTTCAAAAATCCACGATAAGGTTGATTGTTTATTTAAAAGTTTTTAAGTAGGCAGTTTTTGTTGTTTCTGTTCTGGCTCTTTACTGTTGTTTTGTATGTTTCTGCTGCTGCTGCTGCTGCTGCTGCTGCTGCTTGTGTTGTTGCTGCTGCTGCTGCTGCTGTTGTTGTCGTGGTCGTGGTAGTCGTTTGACTAACACATAGAAAGGTAAGTTTAAAAGAAAAAGGGGAGCGGGGGTCGGAATTTAGAGTTTAACAGGACAGATGAGCATGTTACCTTCACTACTACTACTACTGCTGCTGCTGCTGCTGCTGCTGCTGTTGTTGTCGTGGTCGTGGTAGTCGTTTGACTAACACATAGAAAGGTAAGTTTAAAAGAAAAAGGGGAGCGGGGGTCGGAATTTAGAGTTTAACAGGACAGATGAGCATGTTACCTTCACTACTACTACTACTGCTGCTGCTGCTGCTGCTGCTGCTGCTGCTGCTGCTGCTACTACTACTACTACTACTACTGTAGTCGTTGGTGCTGCTGCTACAACTACTACTAATACTGCTGCTGCTGCTGCTACCAGTGTTACTATTTCTGACTACTACTACTACTACTACTACTACTGCTGCTGCTGCTGCTGCTGCTGCTGCTGCTATTCTGCTGCTGCTGCTACCAGTGTTACTATTTCTGACTACTACTAATACTACTACTACTGCTGCTGCTGTGCTGCTGCTGCTGCTGCTGCTGCTACTACTACTACTACTACTACTACTACTACTACTACTACTACTACTACTACTACTACTACTACTCCTCCTCTTGATAATGTCACTTTTTCTATTACCACCTCTACTGCCGCTGTTTTTGCTGCTGATACTTTTGCTACTACTTTTTGCCGTTACTTCTGCCGCCGCCGCGACCACCACCACCACCACCACCACCACCACCACCACCACCACCACCATTGCTTCTACTACTGCTACTGGTTCAAACACAACAACTACTACTGCTACTACTACTATTACTACCACCACCACCACCACTATTACTGCCACTCCCATCACCACCATTACTGACAGTGGTGCCAGTGCTGAAGATGCCGTTCCTGCTGCGATTGCTGCAGCTGTTTTTTTTATTCTGCTGCTACTGTTGTGTGTTGTTGATGCTGCTGCTACTGCTGCTGCTACGCCACTACTACTGCTACTACTGGCTGTGCTCGTGTTTGATATTGCTGCTACTGTTGCAGTGGCAGCTGCTGTTGGTGCTACTCCTGCTGCTATTACTGTTTATGCTGCCGCTGCTGCTGCTGCTGCTGCTGCTGCTGCTGCTGCTGCTGCTATCATCGCCACTATATTTACTTTTGTTACTACTGCTGTCTACTACTATGATTACGTCAGTTACTGGTATTGCTGCTGTTTAAAAAAAAAAAAAACGGTCTTCTTTGCTCATCGCTCGTTCATGTAGTTCGTTTTCTACACTGTTTTACCTTGCTTCCCAGGGAGCTGAGCAAGGAAAGCATACAAAAACGACCTGCTCTTCATCTTGCTTGCAGAGTCTCGAACAACAGAAAACTAATAAACAAACAAGAGGTACACAAAAATAAAGCACAAGCAACAAACAGAAACAGAATGGGAGAAGCTCTCTCTCTCTCTCTCTCTCTCTCTCTCTCTCTCTCTCTCTCTCTCTCTCTCTCTCTCTCTCTCTCTCTCTCTCTCTCTCTCTCTCGTTCAAACAAACAAACAAACAAACGAAAATAGAAAAACAAACCAACACAACAAAAACGTAGCGGAGCTGGCGAACAGTGACTTGAATACCATTCGACACTGTCTAAAAGCAAACACACACACACACACACACACACACACACACACACACACACACACACACACACACACACACACACACACACACACGCACACACCAAAACAAAAAGAAACAACAACAAAAAGAAAAAGAAACACCAAACCAGAGACAAGTCTGTTCCCCAAGTCTTCATCAAGCTCATCGTAAAGAACCATTTCTACACCACCAAAGGCTCGTTATCGGCACCATCCCTACAAGCGATACAGTGACAAGAGGAAGAGGGGGCAAGCGAAGGGCAGAATGTAAGGTGGGGGGGGGGGGGGGGCGAAGTGGGGGGGGGGGGGGATCGAGGGAGGGGTGGGGGTGTGGGGGTAGGGATGGGGCTTGCTTCTGGCTTGGCTTGGCTTGGTTTGGCTTGACTCGGATGCTGCAGCAGCAGCAGCAGCAGCAAGCAGCAAGGCAGCTGACGTGACAAGCGCCCGTTGACTGGCGCCTCAATCCCTCCCTGTTTATCTGATCCGACCTCCACTGATCGCCAGCCTTGATTGGACGCCGCTCGTCTTTGTAGGGGTCGAGTGTCAGCCTTTGTCTCCCGCCAGGAACCTCTGACTCCTGTGCGGTGCGCATGCGTCAATTAAGGAAACAGGGCCCGGATGTATGGAAAGAGGGGAGCTGGGGATGGGGGACGGGGGGTTAGTGGAGGAGAGAGGGGAAGAACAAGATGCGTGTCTATTAATCGCCTGAGTCCTTTTCAAAGCGCGGGGGTGGGTGGGGGGGGGGACCCGAGGGGGGTGGGAAAGGGGTGGGTTGGGATGGATCGGGTAGGGGTGATAGAAGAGGGGTGGGGTCTTCTTCTTCTTCTTCTTCTTCTTCTTCTTGCCACCCGCTGCTTGCAGCTTGCTGTCTTACAGTGTGCTGCTAAGGTTTCTGAAAGGTGCTTGGAGGCCCAAGGGGAGGAGGGCTCTGGTGATGCAATCACCCTGATTGTCCCTGATCCACGATGATCGTCTTCCCTTCAGATCCTGTCCTCGCCACTTCTTCCTCCCCCAGTGTCATCACAGAGCTCCCTCCTTCTCTGGGCACAGCGTCTCTCTCTCTTCTTTCTCTGTCTGTCTCTCTGTGTCTCTCTTCTCTTTCTCTGTCCTCTCTCTCTCTCCTCTCTCTTCTCTCTCTCTCCTCTCTCTCGCTCTCTCTTGGAGTCTCTCTCCTTCTCTCTCTCTGTATGGGTCTCTGTGCTCTGTTTCTCTCTCCTGTGTATGTGTCTCTGTCTCTGTCCCCTCTTCTCTCTTCTCTGTCTCTGTCCCTCTCTGTCTGTCTCTGTATTTCTCTCTTCTCTCTCTGTCTCTCTCTGTCTGTTTCTTTCTCTCTCACTCCTCTCTCCGTTTCTGTCTCTTTCTGTCTCTCTGTCTCTGCAATTTCTGTCTCTGGTCTGTCCTGTCTGTCCTGTCTGTCTCTCTCTCTCTCTCTCTCTCTCTCTCTCTCTCTCTCTCTCTCTCTCTCTCTCTCTCCACTCTCTTCTTCCCACAATCTATTCCAGGCTTCCGTTCTGATTTGAAAGAGTCTTGTCTTCATTGTGGGGGCATATAATGGACCTGCATGACAAGCCGGGCAGAAGAGGCTGAGGAGGAGGAGGAAGAGGCGGCGGCGGCGGAGGAGGAGGAGCAGGAGGAGGAGGAGGAGGATAGAGAAAGAGAAAGCTGGCGGCGCGCTCAAGGGAAGTAATCGTCATCTTGGCAAACTGGGAAGAGTGTGTTTTGCGCCCGGAACGGGAATAAAAATGTCGCAGACTTAAGTCTCTTGGAAGTGAAATTGAACAACAACACAACAACAACAACAACAAATTGTCCTTCTGCGAGAAGAAACAGAAGCAGCGGTAAGAAACTCTCTCTCTCTCTCTCTCTCTCTCTCTCTCTCTCTCTCCTCTCTCTCTCTCTCTCTCTCTCTCTCTGTATCGTATAAGTACAGTGGTGCGCGTGTATCCTCTCTCTCTCTCTCTCTCTCTCTCTCTCTCTCTCTCTCTCTCTCTCTCTCTCTCTCTCTCTCCTGCATAAGCAACTAAATTATCCAACACCGACGAAACATTGCTTTAAAATTTGTTGTATTTGTATCCCTAAAATCTGCTGTATTCACAGCCTTTGGGGCTTTGGACTTTTTTTTCATTACATTCAGCTCTCTCTCTCTCTCTCTCTCTCTCTCTCTCTCTCTCTCTCTCTCTCCTCGCTCTCTCTATCTCTCTCTCTCTGTCTCTCGATTTTGACTGGGTGAGGAGGAGGCTTTTGCTTCTTTAACAATTGTCTTGTAGCAGAGCATTCATGTCTAACTTTCCAAACAGGTCTGGTTTTCAGTGAAGGATAGAAACTGACAACGAAAAAGATCTCAGTTTCACACAGCCATCAGTGCTATCAGTGACAAGTTCAGTTTACCATCCAAAGGTCAGTGCGCAGACAGCGGGGCAGGGCAGCGTTTCGGTGTCTCGCCACCATCCAGGAGCGGGAGCTTTGTGGCCAAGTGGGTAATGCATTGTTCTGTTCATTCAAGTGTCTTGGGGTCAGTTCTCGCTTGAAACGGCCTGGTCAGAGATTTTTTTTTTTTCAGACCCCAACATCTGTTTAGATTCCAATCCGCTCCATGTTTTCAGCATAAGACTTTAAAAAAATAGAATAAAAAAAAAATAACGAGAGACAAAAAATTGAAAGGCATATATACGAGGTCTCGTATGTGAATGCATGCATTAGAAAAAAAATACATGAATATTTTTTTTTTTTAATTTGCAAGTAAACAATTCCTTCATTCTGTATAAAAAGAGTTGGCCATCATGTGCCTGTGGAATACATTTTGTTTTTGGGGGGAGAGGGAGTGGGTGAGAGACAGAGACAGAGAGAGAT
>JADBJO010000251.1:612500-620000 GCA_016801955.1 Conus betulinus | reverse complement strand
ATCATCACAGATCCGTGCCATCATCACAGGTCCAGGCCATCATCACAGATCCGGGCCAGAACTCGATGGATTCGTCCATCAGCCCAAATTCCATCTTTGGTTAGGTCAGTTTCAATGCTTTTCGAGTAATTGTGCCGATAGGCAAACAAAGAAAACGAATACACAATGAAACAAACAGACAAACGAACGCAAGTGAAAACATAACCTCTTGGTGGAGGTAGTGAGTGAATGAATAAATGAATGAATGAATGAATGAATGAATGAATGAATGGATGAAGGAAGGAAGGAAGGAAAGGAAGGAAGGAAGGAAGGAAGGAAGGAAGGAAGTAACAAAAAATAGAGAAAGAAAATGAACGAATGAATAAATAAACAGAAAATAAATAAGCAAATAAATGAAATAGATCAATAAAAAAAAAGTAAACAAATAAATAAACACTAGTCGAAAAAAAAAATAGAAATTTCGTATAGCTGACCATTGTGTTCCTCTCTGTCCCGCCAGTACGTCGTCACAAGTGTTGTCTGTCTGTCTGTCTGCCTGTCTGCGTCATCGTCTTGAAGGTGGCTAGGAAATCGCCCCAGGAATAATGTCCACACAGAAAGAGGATTACATCCTTTTTTCCCCTCCCTCTCTCTCTCTCTCTCTCTCTCTCTCTCTCCTCTCTCTCTCTTCTCTCTCTCTCTCTCTCTCTCTCTCTCTGTGCCTATTATGCAGTCTATGCGCAGCGAGTCGTCGCTTAGCAAGCCTGTCAACAAAAACCAACATGGCAGAGTATTTGTTTGTTTGTTTTTTTTGTTTTTGAAATTGCATTTCCCCGCCCGGAAAAGGGTGGGGGCTGATGTTACAAACCGTTGGGGTGAGTGTTTGGAAAGAAACGTATGATTTACTACTTAAAGTGATGACTGTCTTTCTTTGCGTGTCTTCTTTCTTTCTTCTTTTTCTTCTTCTTTTCTCTTCTTCTTCTTCTTCTTCTTCTTCTTCTTCTTCTTCTTCTTCTTTTTCAATCGTTGAAATCCATTACAGGAAAGTGCGTCCATGTAGAAACATAAAAAAAAAAAGGAAAGGAAGGAAGAAAGAAGAGAGGAAAGCCAAATGTAAGAAACACAAGGAAGAAGAGAAGAGAGAGAGAGAGAGAGAGAGAGAGAGAGAGAGAGAGAGAGAGGAGAGAGAGAGAGAGAGAGAGAGAGAGAGAGATCTTTTACTTCAGACGTTCAACCTAATGCATTGCTCCAATTTTCCCATCCCCCCACCTTCTTGCATATGTTTTTTTATTTATTTATTATTTATTTATTTTTCCTAAAAGCTGTTCTTTTTGAGTTAGGGTTCGGAAAGACGACGGAGTGGTGGGGCGGAAGAACTGGGAGCCAGAGGAGGAGAGTAGATGGAGTAGGGGTGGGGGGTGGGGGATGGGGGGAAGGGGGGGGGGGAGGCTTTCGTTATATTGATCGAAATTTTGATTTTTTAAAAGCGTTTCTCTCCTTGAGGCTCTGGTCTTAATTCCTGCAGTTTTTTTCTTTTCTTTTTTTTTTTTTCCTTCTCGGAGCCTTTATCCATTCTTTAAAGAGCACTCAATTATCAGGCATTCCAGATCAACCTTGCAACAAGGGGAAGCTGAGCAGAAAGTGAAACCAGCGGTGTTTCGCCATTTTCCGATGTTTTCTAGATTCTGGGGGGTGGGGGTGGGGGTGGGGGTGGGGTGGGGGGGGGTTTTGTTTTGTTTTCCTGTTTTTGTTTTCTTCCCCATCCCCCCTCCCCCCCCCCCTCCCCCCCCCCCCCCCAGTTCGTCAGAATCGGCCCCATAGACACCCTTCACCCCCCCATCGCTCTATCCTCCCCCCCCCACCCCCCCCATCTCCCCAGTTCGTCTCTTCTCGATAGAAACCCTTCAAAAGTCTTTGTGCATTAACTACCGCGTCTCTCTCTCTCTTCTCTCTCTCTTCTCTCTCTCTCTCTCTTCTCTCTCTCTCTCTCATCTGCTCTTAAATTGAAGGTTTTTGGAGGGCTGGACTGCTTTGAAAGTTATTTATATGCTTTCTTCACCTTTTTTTTGGCCACCCTATGTTCTCCCTCTGCCTCCCTATTCTCCTCTCCTTTCCCACCCCCCCCCCCCCCCCCCCCCCCGAGGCGAAGATGGCGCTTGATGATGTTCCGTTGACAACAGAAAGAATGTTTTAGCCAGACATATCAATCGCGTAACTGAATAGTAGCGAATAAGAACCGGGTCTGTTTAGAGTCTGCGTCTGTTCTCGCCATCTTTTTTCTGCTTATGTTTATTATTTATCGCCACGTTGTTAGGAATTACTTTTGTTTCGTCTCCTTTTTATTTCCATGACTGTATGTGAAACCTGTATAAGCGTGCGTGCGTGCGTACGTATGTGTTATCTGGGTTTACATACGAGTCAAAAAAAATGGAAGGTGGTATGCGTTTCGTTGTATTCTGTCGTAAAATCTTTCTTTTTCAGAAATCTACTTTCTTTGGCATCGATCCTGGCATATCGTAATGATAAAAACATTACTTACGTAAGACATAAGTATTTTATTTATGAAATAAAAGTCAATGTTTTACAACTATAGATTTCCATCAAAATCCGTTTTTAATACATCAAAAACTTGGTGGGGTTTTTTTTTTTTTTTTTCATTTGTTTGTTGTTGTTTTCTACTCGTCCTAGAACATTCTAATTTCACTTTAAAGAAGAGTTTCTTTGGCAAAATGGCACAAGTAAACTTTCCAACGTTATAAACTTAAGAAACTTCGATAAGCCCAGTTTAGTTAGTTAGTGTGTGTGTGTGTGTGTGTGTGTGTGTGTGTGTGTGTGTGTGTGTGTGTGTGTGCGTGCGTGCGTGCGTGCGTGCGTGCGTGCGTGCTTTCGTGTGCGTGTGCGTGTGTGTGTGTGCGTGTGTATGTGTGTGTGAGATGATGGGATAGGGTATATACACAGGGTGTACACGTCGGTATATCCGTGCGTGTGTGTGGAGGACGAAGGGGAGGGTGGGGAGGGCATGACACGGGAGGAGAGAAAAGAGAAGAAGAGAGGAGAAACGTCAGGACATCTTGGATACTCAAACCAGTTTGTCTGATGGTAGATCTGTATGTGTGTGCACACTTGATAACCTAACCCCCCTTGGGTATCAGGGAGCGCCAAATAAACATCCCAATACTCTGTCTTCAGTTTCAAAGTGAGATGACTGCAGGCGGAAATTGAAACAAAATTTTAAAGTTTTAAGTAGCTCCGACGCTTACTATGGACAAACAAACTACAAGACAAAACACAACGCTTTTCGACCTCTTAGGTCGTCTTCGGGCAAGAGAAACAACACTCAGGACAATGAAAACGAAGAACGAGCAATCACGAATTCGGCGCAAGATAACGTTTTCATTGTCCTGAATGACTAGCCTGAAGGAGACCTGAAAGGTCGAAACGCATCGTGTTTTGTCTTGTAATTTTTTTAGTCCAGGTCAACCGGCCAAGTTACCTAGGATTCCTTTAAAAAATGTATTGTTTTTATTATAAATAGTAAGCTTTTTATTATTAGGCCTACTATTGTTGTTATTACTATCATATCATCATCATTAACATCATCACTATGATCGTCATCATCATGAATAGTAGCAACAGTAGTAACAGCTGTAGCAATAGACAGAGGCTTCCCGTGACAGGCAAGGGAAGATAACATACTGCCGGAAAGAGGCTCAATAATCGGCGAAAGAGAAGATAATCAACCGACTGAAAGAAGCTTTTGAATCAATCATTTATTGATCTCTTTACTGTCAATAGATTATTTCCTCTTTATTACCTGTAGCTCCAAAGCCACTGCAGTATTATTATTATTATTATTACTATTATTATTATTATAATTATTATTTTTATTTTCGTTATCATTATTACTCTCAATGTTAGTACTATTATTATTTTATCATTATTACTATCATCATCATCATCATCATCATCATATGATTATTATTATTACTATCATTATTGTTAAAGTTTTCAAATTAGGTGTTCTTGGTATATTATTATTATCATTATTATCATTGATATTATATTATTATTATTATTATTATTATTATTATTATTTATTATTCAAACTGTGAATGAAGGGCATGATCAGAGTGCGGCACGTTTTCGGCGTGACCCCCAATGGCTAACAAGTTTCCAAAGAGTAAAAAATATGCTTGTCTTTCTTCCTTCAGTTTACCTTTCTAGACCTGTCTTAAAATAATGCCAGTTTCCTGGTCATTAGATATTGTCCGGCCAGTTAAACCCAAATAGAAATCGTCTAGTTGCATTCAAGTGAGGGGTTGTCTGGCCTGCTACATTCCAATTAGGTATTATCTGGCCGGTCTAATTTAAGTCAGATGTTATCTCTTGCTCACATTAGATTCTTTCTGACAGTTAGATTCAAGGTAGATGTCATCTGTCCTGTTAGATTTAAAGGTGTCATCTGGCCTGTTAAATTCTACCTAGAACGTTTCTGGCCCGTCTGGTTCAAACCAGATGCTTTCTTGTCTCCTTGATTCATATAAACGATGATTTGGACCGCTAAATTCAAAGAGATATTACCTGGCCTGTTCAGGTCTGATGAGATGCTATCTAGCCTGTTGATTTCAAATCAGATGTTATCTGGCCTGTTGAATTCAAATTAGATACTACTAGCCCTGCTGAAGTTTAAAGATGTCTGGAACGAAGACACGAAGCACACGAAGGGGGTGGATACACATATACAAGGAGATGCCGTTTCAGAGGTGCCACCATGTAGAAAAAAGAAAAAAAACTACTCTTTGCATGAAAAAGAAAGAAGCCAGCGGACCAATCCACATGCATCAGTATACAACATATAAGTTTAGATCTTGTTATCATTTTACAGGCTGACAACAGTACTAGTCCATACTAAATGTTAAAACTATTCTGCTTTGTTTGTCGCAGTTTTTTGAGGATTCGTTAGAATTTTTTTTTTTTTTAATGCCATAAAAAAAAACTCTTTTAAAAAGTGGCCATAATCTCATTACCAGTCGCTAGATTACGAGAAGGAAACTCTTGCTTGTTGTTATTAGTAATAAAAGAAAACAGTATAGAGATTTTTAATTGAAATATAGGTTGTAAATGGGGAGAAAGTGGACGACAAAGGACAAAAAAAAAAATGACCGAATCAAAGACAATGACAGAAGAAAGGAAACTACAGGCAGATTTCGTTCTAAAAGACAAGTGTGCTATTAATGTACAAAACCCCGCTCCCACCCATATCCATCCCACCACACCCACCTCCATCTCCAAGGGCTGGAGAAAAACGTGACAAGACTGTTTAGATGATGAGGACCCCCAAACTGTCCATTAAGAGAGAGAGAGAGAGAGGGGGGGGGGGGACTATAATAAAAAGGTGGTCATTTCTATCCTAGAGCCTAAGGGACAGCATTTATACTTTGTTTTAAAAGTGAGGTGAATGCAGGCGGAAACTGAAAACAAACTTCAAAGAAAAAAATATGATTCCTTCGGACGAAAGGGACAAACAAACTACAAAAGAAAACCAAATGTCTTGTGCTTTGTTTGTCTCTTTCGTCCGGCGGAATAGTTTGATTTTTTTTTTTTTGAAGTTCGTAACAATTTATACCGCTAGATCGCACGGCCTTCCCACGGGAGGGATGGAAAGTGGGGAGGGGGGGGGGGGGGGGGGGGGGGGGGGGGGGGGGGGGGGGGGGTATAAGATTCTGGTCAGACTTCATGAAAAATACAGGTCTGCATGGAAACAACGCCAATGACTTGATTATTAGACATTAATTTTTGGGCCTGTTGTACTAAACCTGTTCAATTCAGGATCCATGTATCCCTAACGTTACAAAGAGACTCAACGCCAGTGGCCTGATTATTAGACATTTTTTGGCCTGTTGTACTAAACCTGTTCAGTTCAAGGTCCATGTATCCCTAACAAAGAGACTCAACGGCAATGCAGCCTCATTAGGCACCAACACAAGAGACATTTACCGCTGGAAGACTGCATGGGTAGCTCTTTAGCCCATTGGTAATCTTTAAAAAATAGCTAGTGGCGGGCGTTATCATTTTACCAACAAAGAAACAACAGTTCCGTCACAAAAATGAACTTGCAAATGGTTACAGAGTGACTGATAGCTGGAGCAAAAAAAAATGAAATAAGAACAAGAGAAAAAAGAAAAGAAAAAGAAGGGGGGATTGTTTCAAAAGCATGGACAGAAGAAGCACGTGCATGCAGCTGTACAGTGTTAAGACCTGCATAAAAGCGCCAGAGCTGGACGAGAGAGAGAGACTCCGGGGGTGCCGGGGAGTTCTGGAAATCCTTCCCCAGGCTGGCAAAACTGACATATTTTGCACTTTGTCGTCTTTAACCCTTAGTGGGAAAAGGTCCCTTGACTCCCCTTTGGACTCCCCTTCCCTTTCTCCTTTTCTCTGGCAGATATAATGATACGGCCCTCGGCACCATCACCAAACGATTACCAGAGCTCTCTCGCCTTTTATGGACCGATAAGTTAAGGTGGAGGGGCGGGGGGTGTATTTTGACAACTGTATCGCGATGTGTTGTGTTGATAGGTGTTGAATGACATTGTTCAGCACTGCATTGTATTGCATTGAAGTCCATTGTCTTGCATGCATTGTATTTATTGTATCTTTTTTTTTCAATTGACAATCCTTTTTCTCGTGGTAACTTCTATCTGCTGCTGAGTGAAAGCGGGCACGCAGGACTCTAACTGAATTTTACCAGGTGAGTGAAGTTGGCTAGAGCATTTATGACAAAAGAAAATGAAAAATAAACATGAAGTATGCGTAAAAAAATAAGAATATAGGTTTCTGGATTCTGGATTCGACATTAAAAAAAGTAGCTACAGACTCAGAATCAAAAAAAAAGTATGAGGGTTTTTCCAGAACAAAGTGGAAAAAAATTACCTACAAAGGCAGAAGCATAGTATAGAGGACAGATAACAAAGACAAAAAAAAAAAAGAAGAAAAAGATAAACCCGAAGGTGCGCGGTAGGACCAGAGAAGTACTGTCCTCAACTATCGAACAAACCAGCTGCGAGCAATCCTGCGCCGTCACACCTGTGACGGTACAAAGTGTCGGCAGGGAACAAAGTGTCCGCGTGCGGACACTTTGTACCGTGAACTGACATTCAAAGTGTCCGCAGAGATCCTGCGGACCCTTTGTTCCACACGAGGGAGAATATTTCGACAGGGTCGCCCTGTCTTCTTCAGCTCACTGTTGCTGTTGTGGCAGCGAGGCCTGGTGGGACGACTGTTGTGTGGGGTTAACGGTTGTCAGGATCTGATTGTAGATGGGGGGAAAGTTCAAGTCCTTGATCTCTGTTCAGTCTGGGGCGTCTGGTCGAAATATTCTCCAAGTAAGTTTTTGATTCTGAGTCTGTAACTACCTTTCTAATGAAATATGCGGAGAAAGAACATAAGAATAAAACAGACTGCAGAGTTACTACAACAGTGAAAATGCAAAATATGGTGGTAAGTAAAAGGCATGTTAAAGAA
>JADBJO010000251.1:600000-605000 GCA_016801955.1 Conus betulinus | reverse complement strand
ATTTTCCTCAAGAGGAGATAATTAGTCTGCCCAAATGATACAATTTGTTGTTGTTGTTGTTGTTGTTGTTTTTCTATTGTTATCATTAAACTGATTTTGACAATTTGATTTTGAATTTGTTATTGCTGTTTGTTTGTTTGCTTATTTGTTTGTTTGTTTGCATTTGGTGGGGTTGGAATGCTTGCATCCACCGGCATAACTCAGAGTTATTATTGATTCGTTTGAAGAGACAAGGAAAAAAAAAAGTAGCACGTTCGGACGTTTTGATCTTGAAACATTTCACACACACACACACACACACACACACACACACACACACACACACACACACACACACATTTAGAAAGTATTGCAAAACTTCAGACTTTCTTTTTTCAAATCTTAAGTCATTGTTTGGTTTTAGTCACTGATGCTAATGATCTTTTGACTCAATGAATTCAATCAGGTCAAAGGCGATCAATAGAATACACTAAAAAACAAAAATAACAGGGAAGATGGAAAGCATGTGGATAGACGGAGGCGGGGGGGGGGGGGGGGGGAGGGGGGGGGGGGGGTCGGGGGGGGGGGGGGGGGGGGGGGGGGGGGGGGGGAGCTAGATAAATCGGGTTTGGATGACATGAAAATATTTATAACATGACTATGCCAAGATGACTCAGTGCACCCGGTCCACAGCCACAGCCCGGTCGGCCCCCGCAGCCCCGGCACCGGCAATCGACAGGAAGATGTCAATGTCAAGTCGTCAAGAGGCAACCCCACCACCGGAGGAGACAACTGCACTGCTGTTGAGTCACTTCGGTGGTGTTCAGCGGCGCCTGTTCTGATCTAACATACGCAGAACACACCACCTACTAAGCCACCCAGTTGAGCATCTTTTTTTAAATTTCTGAATATTCGAAACCGGAATTACCTGTTTCAACAACATGTAAAGAAAAAATCGTCTTGTTTGTTCATAATAAAATAAAATATGTTCGATAGTCAAATTTACGTTACAGATGTATGTGATTATTTTACAATACCTCGTAAATGAAGGAGCTGAATGTAATTTGAACGCTAAGTTTTTAATAACCAACTTGAATCTCGTACATCTATTTAAAAAAAAATCTGCTCTTGCCAAAATGGAAAATACTGTCGATTTCCGTTCGCCATAACATGCAAATAGATAAATAAACAAATTAAGTAACAGATAAATAAACTAATGTGCATAGAAAACAAATTTTAAACTTAAAAATCGATGTCCATTGAACTGTGTCTGTTTGCTTACGAAGTAAAAAGATCAGCTTTGTTTCTCCTTTTTCATTTTTTTTTTTAAGATGGAAGTTCAAGAGATCACACGAAGTCGAGTCACGTTGTTTGTTGCCGAGCTGACCAATAATGCCGATCAGTCCTGACCACGCAGAAGATCGTGATTTCCAATCCCCATCAGTGTCCAGATTTTGTTTTTTTTTTTTTAAAAAAATGGCGTTTGCGCCGGGCCATCTTAAAGTATTATTCTTATGGTCTAGGTACACTGTCAAATAGGACACCCCCCCCCCCCCCCCCCCCCCCCCCATTCTTTCGGGGCGGTTTGTCTGCTAAGTCACCTCATATAATCCACTGAAAAACAGTCAGTTAGGGCTATAAGTGCAATATCTCACCAAAGCCCCCAAGATAAAAAGAAAATGATCATAATTAAGAGAGAGAGAGAGAGAGAGAGAGAGAGAGAGAGAGAGAGAGAGAGAGAGAGAGAGAGAGAGAGAGAGAGCAGCGCTACTCAACACGAAGCGAAGTATTAATGAACATTAAAAAAAAAAAAAGTGAAAAATAATAAGGCGAAGTTGGGAGACAGACAAGTAAATTCTCGACAAAATACGTCTTTGTCAGACATTACAAGCACAGATTATTAAAAAAAAAAAAAAAAAAAAAAAAAAAAAAAAAAAAAAAAAAAAAACACTAAACAACGCTCACCAGACGGAAGTCAGCATGGCAGTGATAAGTTGCCGAACCAGTCTGACGGGAGACAACTGTGGGCTAGTTAGACGTTAGTTATTTATTTAACCGCCAGCCAGACACAGGAGAAAAATACAAAGCAACAAAATAAAGATACCATCAAAAGGCTAATATGGCATAATTGCCAAGAGAACATAAACAAGAAATAATGAGTTGACCTATTTGTGGTAAATGTTGGTGCTGTTTTCAGGGAGCGTGTGTGTGTGTGTGTGTGTGTGTGTGTGTGTGTGTGTGTGTGTGTGCGTTTGCGCGCGCGCGCGCATGCGTACCAGTTTGTGTGTGTGTGTGTGTGTGTTTGTGTGCGCGTGCGCGCGTGCGCGCGCACATGCGTGCGTGTTTGTGTGCCTGTGTGTGTGTGTGTGTGTGTGAGTGTGTGTGTGTGTGTGTGTGTGTGTGTGTGTGTGTGTGTGTGTGTGTGTGTGTGTGTGTGTCTGTGTGTTGTTGTTGTTGTTGTTTGAGAATTGGTCGAAGATGAGAAAGAGCAAGATGGATGAGGAAACCAAAGCAATCCAATCACTAGTCATATCTCTGTACACCATCCTGGTGCACTACCAACACTTTCATGACGTCTTCAAAATCACGTTTCATCATGTCACCATAGCTCAAGCGAACGTAATACTTCGTATCAGGGCTGAGTAGAAATCCCGTCGCAGTAAACAGAGGACGGTGGACACTAATATAACAAATCAAGTGAATAAATCAATCAATGAATAATAATAACATGAGTCGGTCTCTGTGCCGGTCGAAAGAGAGGATCTTTTTCCCCCTTATATTTCTTTCCCTTTGTTTTGTGTACTTTTGACAGAACTGCAATACCATTGAGCAGTGTTGTCAGATTCAGATTAGCATGTTGGTAGGTTTAAGAGAATGTATAGAGACGGATGAAAAGCTGGAGCTTCTGAAGTTTTGTCTGGTGGAGTGTTGAACGTATATCTGTCTTGAAACTGACATTTTTATACACGCGCACGCGCGCGTGCGTATGAACGCACGCACGCACGCACACACACACACACACACACACACACACACACACACACACACACACACACACACACACACACACACTCACACACACACACACACACACACACACATGCAAGCATGCACACATATTATATGCAGTCACTCATTCACACAAACACACACACACACACACACACACACACACACACACACACACACACACACACACACACACACACACACACACACACACGTGCGTGCACGCATGCACACACGCACAAGCATATACACACACATACGCACACGCATGAGCGCGGGCATGCACGCACGTATTCAGTCACTTACTCCCAAATGCGAGCGCGCGCACACACACGCACGCACGCACACACACGCACATACATACACACACATACATGCGCGCGCGCACACACACACACACACACACACACACTCTCTCTCTCTCTCTCTCTCTCTCTCTCTCTCTCTCTCTCTCTCTCTCTCTCTCTCTCTCAATCATACCATCATTTGTCGTCACTTACTACGACCATCAACAGACACCACCACGAACATAATTATTCCCCTTCCCTCCACTACCCCCCACCCCCCCCCCCCCCCCCTCCCACCGACCAACTCTCCTTTCCCCCGAACCCCCCCCCCCCCCCCCCGCCCCACCTCACCACCCCCCCCCCCTAAACGAACAAGCCTCAGAACGTCTCTCCAGACCCAGCAATAAATCAACCGACTAGTCTGGGAAGGCGAGCGGCTGACAGAGAGACAGTCTGTTGTACGGTCCACACCACCGCCACTACCAACCAACCATCAAGGTACAGGGAAAAAGAGATCAGCGTTTCGTACCAATAACTCACTCTCCTCTCTCTCTCTCTCTCTCTCTCCCCCCCCACCCCCAACCCCCATCCCCCCTCCCCATTCCTCTTTCAAAAGCCCTGGGCCAGTTTCAATGACAACTGCAGTAGACTACTTTGACCGGTTTCCATTCTAAATGCCTTTTTTTTTTTTATTTTTGTGTGTGTGTGTGTGTGTGTGTGTGTGTGCGTGTGTGTGTGTGTGTGTGTGTGTGTGTGTGTGTGTGTGTGTGTGTGTGTGTGTGCACTCAGTTCGAAGAGATAAGTATTGTCTGTTCGTCTTTCGTTTTGATCGTTTTGAATGTTAGGTGTTTTGCCTGAGGAAGAGCAAATAGGCCAAAATGCATGGCATTTGTTTTGTAGTTTGTTTACTTCTTCATCCGGCTTCGCAGCAATTCCTTCCTTGCTCTTGCTTCCGTGTCCCCAATTGTATTGAATGTTATTTGTCTCGCTCGCCTGAAGAAGACTAAAGAGGTCACAGTGCATTGCATTTGTTATGTAGTTTGTTTAGTTCTTCATCGGACAGTACCGTACCGTCATTCGAATTTGTGGTCACACACATTCACAGCAAATAAACAATAATTTAGCCACATTACCCATTTTCTCACATATGACATACATTCATATAGAGGAATTTGGATTTCAATTAAACATCTTCGGTTCAAGAAATCAATGGACAGGGGAATAAAACTTTGTTTAAATCTGACACTTCTGCATTTCATACTGATTTGCAAGGACGTGGGTCTGGTCACACGTAATCTTCTTCGCTTTACAACTAACACGCACCTATATAGCTCACTCAGACTTTTTTTTTGTCTCTCACCAACGATTTTTCCTCCCACGTTCACCACTTTCTCAAGCACATTTCTGCTCTTCACAGTCAACCCACCATACCACACATAAATGAGAAAGTTTAGAACAGAGATTCCAAGAAGCATGAATAAAATGTCCGAAGAATGTCAGTATTCACACATGAAATGATCGCAGCTTGCGAAGACAATATAATCTGGTTTGACATTTTTTGTGGACATACTCAACATGGGATTTAAAATTCAGCTTATTATCTATAAAAGTTCCTAAATATTTGTATGATTCAACACGTTCTACTTCAGCACCTTTGATAAAAAGTGGTGGTACAGCTTTTGGATTCTTTCTAAAATCAATCAACATTTCTTTTCGTTTTTGTTA
>JADBJO010000251.1:592500-595000 GCA_016801955.1 Conus betulinus | reverse complement strand
CTCTCCCCCTCCTCCCCCTAACTCTGGGCCCCACCCTTTGAGTGTGTGTGTGTGTTGGGGGGGGGGGGGGGGGGGGGGAATCAGTACTTTGAGTTTGCACTTTGGAGTCTGTCTATAAACTGAAAGCGTTACAACATAAAACAACAGATGTTTGAACTGCGTTCAGACGATAGTCTGGAATTAACATCTTATGGATCTACAGCCAACGATGCCCCGGTAAAAAGAAAAAATTAAACAATGTAAATATATTCAATACAAAAAAGAAAAGACACATGTGAGCTTCGGATCATAGCTCCTTTGAAGTAATGGATGTCATTGAAAATAACGTCACAACCTAGCTCACGTGTACTGTAGGTCAGGTCAGCGTAAATTCATATGCAGCTTCAACACGAATCAGTGAATTGAGAAGAGTGTAAAATAGAACAAGATGACAATGTCTGTCTCTGTACATGTCGCATGCATCCATGCATGCTGAATCATTTTGTTCTGTTTCACGTTTCACTGACGGAAGGTTGATGACATCTGACTTGACTCTCTGTATATGTAAAAGCACACATGTATTGCCATTCATTTTCTTTTTCACAATCTTTTATGAATTGATAGTTATGTATACGGTGAGATTTTTTCTTCTCTCCCCCACCCTAAATTTTGGCTTGTGTGTGTGTGTGTGTGTGTGTGTGTGTGTGTGTGTGTGTGTGTGTGTGTGTGTGTGTTAGTCTCATCTTCCATAATCTGTTAGTAGTAATTAGTAGTAATAATACTCCCAAGTCTGGAAGATGAAAAATAGAAGCCACATAATACCCATGAGATAATGGCAATATTTCGCTTTATTTCAAACTTTCTCAGCTACACCGGCCAACTGACAAACATAACACTTAAGATTTGTGTTGTTGCGTCGCTGAAAAAAAAAGTTCACTGAAAAAGAGTTCACTTAGAACGAAGTTCACTAGAAAAAGTTCACTGGAGGATGGGGGACGGAAGGGGACTTGTGGGAGGGCATGGAAATAGGGAGGGGATAGGAGGGAAGGGTGAGGGTATAGAGGGTGTCATGCCGGCTCCCTCAGTACAACCACACATAGGTCATCCTGCTGCAGCCTCATCAGCGACACTTCCAGCAATATATCACTATTGGATCGTCACGAGGCACCCTGAACACACTGCCGAGCTAACTGACTCACTCCATGGCGCTCAGTGCTGGACCAGTTCTGATCCAACATACGCAGAACACCACCTCCTAAGACCTCTCTCTGCCAACGACAAATAATCGCTCAGCAGCAGAATCAGGAGACGTGAAAGCGGGTCGCGTCTGACAACTTGCTTGTGTATTGTAGATTGCGCGTCTCCAAGATGGTTTACCTGTTCTTTCCATGTTTCATAGTTAGTCCTTTGGTGTGAGGGGGAAAAGGTAGAAAAAGGTAAGGAAGGATAGGAAAAAGACAGAGAAGATACTGACACTGAGACTGACACAGTTTTTCTTGCCAGTAGCAGAAAGCCCTGTTGGCAAGGGGGCTACAATTACTGCATCAATAGACAATGTCATCGAAAGAAAGAGAATACCAACACGTTCACAAATAATTCAAATCTACAATTGACAACACCCACACCCCCAAAATACATACAATGACAACACCTCCCCATCCATCCACACACACACACACACACACGCGCGCGCACGCACGCACGCGCACACACACACACACACACACACACACACACACACACACACACACACACACACACACACACGCACGCACGCACGCACGCATGCACTCTGCGTACCTCAGTAATCCATTTCCTGCGACCATCAAGCCATTAAAAAAATAATAAAACAGTGTAAGTGCTGAATGTTGCTACGTACGTCGTTACACAAATTCAGCTCAAGTGATTGTTTGTGATATTTTCTTTCTTCGAAAACCACTAGCTTTTGCTATATAGAGGAGATAGATAAATAGTGAAAGAACGAAAAAGGTGAGGGAAAGTAGAAAATGGAAGCAAAAAAAACAAAACAACAAAAAAATGGGGGGGGGGGGGGGGGGGGGGGGGGGCAGGGGGGGGGGGGGGGGGGGGGTAAGTAAGGGAAGTAAGGTATGGAAAAAGCAGGAAAGGGGGGGGGGGGAGTCCCCGAGAAATGAAGGGAAAGTGGGGAGAGGGTTGAATGGTGAGCTTCAGGAAAGAGCGAACACTTTAAAAAAAAAAAAAAAAGAGAAAGAAAGAAAAAGAAGCAATGGGATAGGAAGTGTAAGGAAAAAATGGGGAACGACAGGAAAGAAACACAAGGAAATTATGAAGAAAACGGGGGAATGGTAAGGAAAAGGAGGACATATTTGAAAAATAGAAAGGTGTTCATACAGGGCAAAATGAGAAATGGAAAGGAACAATCGACAAAAAAAACTGAGACAGAGGGGAGAAAGCAGGATAGGAATCAATAGAAAAAGATATGGGAGGTGTAGGCAAAATAGGAAATGGTAGAGAGAGAAACTGAAAAAAAAAAAAAAAAACT
>JADBJO010000251.1:555000-587500 GCA_016801955.1 Conus betulinus | reverse complement strand
TCCGTGACTGACGACAGAGGGCTCTGCGATCTCTGGCTGTCCACATGTCCGACTATACGTCATCACAAAATGTGACAACGACTGCCCACACGTCAGCCAATACGTCATCACAAAGTGTGACAACGACTGCCCACACGTCAGCCAATACGTCATCACAAAGTGTGACAACGACTGCCCCACACGTCAGCCATTACGTCATCACAAAGTGTGACACCGACTGCCCACACACGTTCGCCAATACGTCATCACAAAGTGTGACAACGCCTGCCCACACGTCAGCCATTACATCATCACAAAGCGTGACAACGACTGCCCACACACGTCCACCAATGCGTCATCACAAAGTGTGAAAATGACAGCCCACACATCGCCAATACGACATCATTAACTGTGACAACGACTGACCGCACGTCCACCAATGCGTCGCACAAAGTGTGACAACGACTGACCGCACGTCCACCATGCGTCATCACAAAGTGTGACAACGACTGACCACACGTCCACCAATACGTCATCACAAAGTGTGACAACGACTGACCGCACGTCCACCAATACGTCATCACAAAGTGCGACAACGCCTGCCCACACGTCAGCCATTACATCATCACAAAGTGTGACAACGACTGACCGCACGTCCACCAATACGTCATCACAAAGTGCGACAACGCCTGCCCACACGTCAGCCATTACATCATCACAAAGTGTGACAACGACTGACCGCACGTCCACCAATGCGTCATCACAAAGTGCGACAACGCCTGCCTACACGTCAGCCATTACGTCATCACAAAGTGTGACAACGACTGACAGCACGTCCACCAATGCGTCATCACAAAGTGTGACAACGACTGACCGCACGTCCACCAATACGTCATCACAAAGTGTGACAACGACAACGACAACTATGGAGGAATACGTGCATCTAAGGGCAAAAAATAGCTATTCTTCTCAGAAAAAAAAAAAAGCTACGATCCTCGAGAAAAATACCGAAAAGAGGGGCAATGTTATGATCTAGATCACAACTATTGTCATAGGGACAACAGCTGCTTTCCTGTTTTCCTGTGGATAATAACTTTGTCCCTGTTTTTCCGGAAAAACACAATTGTTTTGGGTTTTTTTTTTAAAAACACAATTTCCTTGGGATGATAACTGTTACTGTTTTCAAGAGGAAACAAGTAACATCACAAGGTCAACGTTTTTTTTTTTTTTTTTTTTTTTTTTTTTTTTTTTTTTTTTTTTTTTTTTTTTCAGAAAATAACTGTTATAGCCTTTTAGACGCTAGGTAAGCAAAACAAAGGAAAAGAGAGTGATCCCGGGGGATCATAACTGTTTTCTCCAGGGAGGTAATGATAGTTTTCCCCGCGAAAGTAAGGAAACAATTGGGACTCTTAGGGATAATACTGATAACAATTGTTTTCCTGGCGAAAATAAGCAAACAACAACTGAAATTCTAAGGGATAACACCGATAACAATGGCTTTCCACGCGAAAAATAAGCAAACAATCGGGATTCTTAGGGATAATACCGATAACAATTGTTTTCCCCGCGAAAATAAGGAAACAATTGGAATTCAAAGGGATAATACTGATAATAATTATTTTCCCGCGCGTAAAAAGGAAACAATTGGAGTTCTTGAGGATAACACTGATAACAATTGTTTATTCCCTGCGAAAAAAGGAAACAATTGGAGTTCTTGAGGATAACACCGATAACAATTGTTTATCCTGCGAAAAAAAGAAAACAACTGGAGTTCTTGAGGATAACACCGATAACAATTGTTTTTCCTGCGAAAAAAAGGAAAACAATTGGAGTTCTTGAGGATAATACCGGTAACAATTGGTTTTTTCCCCGCAAAAATAAGCAAACAAACAATACCGATTATAATTGTTTTCCCCGCGTAAATAAGGAAAAAAGTTGGGGATTCTTCGGGAAAAATACGGATGATATTGTTCTCCCCGGGAAAACATAGACAACGCTTCTGTTCCGTAGGAAAAAAAAAAAAAACAGTTGTTATCCTCAGGGATTACAGTATATGCCCTTTTCTTGAAGGTCGATAGTCGTTTTCCCGCGAAAATAACATATACCATCGCCTTATGAACTTAGCTTGCTCCCACAGACAATGCACAGGGCACTTTAGGGTAGTCACAGTGGAGACCAAAACGTGTGAACAAACCACTACTGTGCGTGCTTTGCCGCGAACAATGTTCGCAGTTATAAAAAACGAAATTCGCCCCTGTGGGTTGGGCATAGAATAGACCCAATGCCCTGCCATGCATGTCGTAAGAGGCGACTAAGGCAGGACCATGCGGCCCGGAGGATAAAGGGGTTTGCGTAGGGCTAACAACCCTACCTGTAAAAAAAAGACCAGTTACAGAAGCATCGACGGCAACGAACCAAAACATTCACCTGGGCAAGGAAGGGTCTCCATCCCGGAGACTTATGAAACAACACAGGACCAGCTGGACTGGAATGACCAGAACAGCCCAGAACAGAGTGCGATGGCGAAGGGTCGTCGATGGCTCCACTGGGAGCGATGGGCATAATGAATAATGAATAAAAAACGAAATGGTTCAAATGGAAAACTCTACATGCAGAGTGAAAAGAACAGTGGAAAACTGAAGAGAAGACATGGAACGGCTTCGACATCATGCTGTTGGAATGCACCATTTTTCTTTCTGTAATGTGAATCGTCAAAACTCATGTTTTGATCACTCTCTGTATCGATGTTGGAAAAAAAATAAAGGTTAAGTATGGGTTGACCACCTACTTCTTGAACCTCCATCCTCCAGCCACCCCATACCACCCAATCCCCCCCCACACACACACACACACTCCTCTCTCTCTCTCTCTCTCTCTCTCTCTCTCTCTCTCTCTCTCTCTCTTGTCCACTACCTCCCAAACAAACGAAAATCCTAGAACCTGATTCGGGAAAAGAAGAAAAAAAAAAAAAAAAAAAAAGAAAAAAGACAGACAGACAAGAAACAGGAAAAACGCCTCCTCTAAAGGTGTTTTTGTAGATGAGCGGATACAAAGTGCCACTTGGCTGCTCAGCGGCTTAATCTTTCGTGACGGTAATACGGGCCGCGGCGCCACGATCTCGACGACTTTTCTGGACATGTCACCATTGTCAGCGGCCTGAAAGCCTGTTGACAAATGAATTGACTCTCTTTGCTCGCCTAACAATTCATTCTCTCGCAGCACACCGTCGCCCGAGTCTACAAATTGGCGCCAATCAGTCACGGCCCGCCGCGCGTTCCGCCAAGCCAAGGGCGGTAAAGCGAAGCTAAGGGAGGTAAGGCCATGAAGCTGAGGAAGGTGTTGCTGTCTTAAATGACCCCCTCCTCTCCTGTTTGCTTTATTTCGGTGGACAAATATGTGGTGTATGAAAATGCTGTGGATTCTGTTTGGATTATTGCTCCCGTTCGAGATTTATTGTCAATGTCTGCTCTTTTTTTTTTTCCCCCTTGATCTGGAACATGAATCTCAACATATGCTTGGACGATTGATGTCTCATTGTGTAAATGGACATCGAGTGGAAAAAAAATATGCAGACTGAGCGTTCAGATACAACATATACACACAGATGGTTGCCGTCGGCTAAATGTATCCCTCTATCGCAATTATCAATCATATAGGAGACAGTATGATGACTGGGTCGTCTGGATCAGTCACCAGTGGTATGTGGGATTTCTTGTTCAGAATGCTCAGGGAGGAACTCTTGATTGAGAAAAAAAAGACAGAGTTTTTGGGGGGGGGGGGGGGGGGGGGGGGGGGGGGGGGGGGGGGTGTGGGCACATAGTATTTAGTGCTTTTAGTTCTTGCAAAAAAAAGTTTATTCAACAGTGGACTTCTGGTTTGTATGAGAATTTGCTTCCAGCTAAAGGTCAGTTGGAGAGTTGTTTCTGATAAAGGTCCAGATGGAGAGTGTAGTTCTGGCAGAAGAAGGTCCATTTTAGAAGATTTACTTCTGTAAGAATGTCCATAGGAGAGTTGAGTGATGACAGAAAGGTCATTGGAGAGGTAACCCTCAACAGAAGGTCCGCATGGGTCATTTACGTCTGAAAAATGGTCCATTGGAGAGTTTGCATATGAAAAAAAAAAATCCATTAACTGGTTTGCTTCTGACACAAATCCATTGGAGGCTTCGGTTTTGGCAAAAGGTCTACTGGTGAGTTTTCTTCTTCTGGCAAAAGGGTTGTTGAAAGAGTTTTCCCTCTGATAGAATACACACTGTAGAGTTTATGTCTGACAAAGACCGTTCGGATAGGGTGGAGGTAAATTATTCGGGACAAAATGTCTGTTGAGAGTCTGCGCTACTTTTGTTGCAAGACATATTGAAGTGCTTTCCACTGGTAATTGAACAATTGAAGAGTTTGTTTTAGGCACACACTCTCTTTGAAAAAAAAAATCCTTGGCAAAGGACCCTTGGAAGGTTTAAATTTCGACCAAAGATTCACTGGGAAGATTCCCTATGGGGAAACCTCCATTCAGCATCTGTATCTGTACCTCTGCAACCAGGTCAAAATAGATCTCAGAAGAGCACGAGGAAACTAATAACTGGGTAGAGGTTGATTTTTGCAAGGAGATAAAAAAAAAAAAACAGTTTTTTTTTGAATCCGAAGACGAACTGTTTAATGATGAAACAGACGAACAGACTTAATAAGGTTCAGGACAGTAGAATAACAAAGGTAGATCAAACTACCTGATTATCATTTATAGACAGTTCCATACAATCTCTAAAGGCTCAGTACCATACACAAGTAATAGCAAAACGGAATGCAGAACCATCTTTTTTTGAGACTTACACACGCCGAAATATTGCGCATGAAGATATCCCAAAATAAGATCTCAGAACAATGTAAAATGTGAAGACAAGAGAGTATGTGTTTATGTGGTTTTCCTCTCCATCTTTTTTTTTTCCGCCGTCATTCTGTATTTCAGTAAACTTCCACTATCATTTTCTTCCTTTTCTTAATTCTTCCTGGTATTTCTCATTAATCAAGAGTCCAGAGGAACATCGTTCCTTGCATTACACACACACACACACACACACACACACACACACACACACACACACACACACACACACACACACACACACACACACACACACACACACATGCACGCACGCACGCACCCACCCACGCACGCAAATAAAAAAAACAAAACAAGGAACAAATCTGTTATGACGACAGTCAAGGTACACATAATGGAGTTTTCGGTGGTTCTGATGACATCCAGCAAAAAAAAAAAGTTCTAGTTTAACTCCAGGGGGTGACAATTCATAGAGGAGCCTCACAGCCCATCCTTCACACTGGGTACAGCGCGGGTAGGACTATAACAAGCAGCGGGTGGGAGTGGTAGTAGAGGATGGTGGGACTCAGACAGAGAGAGAGGAGAGGGCGTGCTGCGGGTGGCTGCCACCAGTGACCGTCGTTAGAGCGATTTGCTGGCCGCGGGTCAGTGACAACTGAACCAGGAGAGAGCCTGGCGGCCACAACTGCCCTTCTCCTCCCCCTTCTCCCCCCCTTTCCCCCACTGATAACGGTCAGGCCAGAAGGGCTGCTGTTCCAGCCCGCACGCTCACGCCCCAGCCGCCTCGGTGACAAAGATGGGACCGATTGTATGGGACGTTACTCGCTTCAAAAGGTTATAATTCATTTTCACTCTTAATTTTTTAAACCGAAGTTATTATCATTTTAATAGAGTCGTCCCTATGGGCCCTTTTCAGAGCTGTCCGACTCATGCGGGACAAAAAAAGTCGTATTCTGGAAAGATCGGATTCTTTAAGATGAAAATGATATCCTGGAGAATAAAGAAAGGACATAAAACGATTCATGACGTGGTAGCTGAACAGTTGACGTAACGGTGGATAAACCTAGGCTGGCGCCGTACGTTCTGCTTGATTTTTCGAATGCAAATGTTTACAATTCGTCAAAACGAAAATAATGGAAGACATTTGATTGTAACTTGCACTGCTTTAAAAAAAAAAGAAAGAAAGAACAAAAAAATACATACATACATACATACATACATACATACATACAAAACAGGTATTACAGGATGAACAGTTAGTGTCCACCCTGGATAGTGTGTACAACTCTCACTACCTAGTGGTCAGTTACATCCGGCCCAAAAATCTATCATGTCATAAATAAAGATATTATTATGACACCAAATGAGTTATATATATATATATATATATATATATATATATATATATATATATATATATATATATATATATATCAATCAGAATAAGGGCATAACAATAGTCCACAAAGGCAAAAAATGTAGACGACAGTAAAGAAAGTCTAAAATTCAGAAAAGTAGTGTCAAAGAAGGTAGCAAAAAAAAAAAAAAAAAAAAAAAAAGTCAGCAGTAGAGAACTTCCAGGAAGCAGGAGAGCTATTTGACGCAGGAGAGCTATTTGTTCCACAAGGACTTCAAAGTTTGTGTTTTCACTATTTTCAGTACAAGAAAATAGCAACCAAAAGAGAAAAGTTATATCACGTGAAAATTATTGGAAGTTTTGAGGATGTTTAGACAGGTAGTAAGTCAAAAGAAAGATCACAGTCTTTTGACCCTGATCATCGGTAATAAGTGAAAACTGTTAATTATGATAGTTTTACAGGGTTTCCGGCACTCCGTGCCCTTACAGAACAGTCTTTAAAAAGACGGCAGTCCGAATGGTGATTCCGGTGTCCGCGGTTGTGAGTCATATAGTCATCAGTTTTCGTGTCATCATAATTATGTTTTCCTGAGTCAAGGTTAATATGTTTTCATGGTGATCACGTTAGACTGCTATATGAGGCAAAAAACAAAACCAAAAATCATTATGAGCCAATAGTATCAGCAATCATCTCAAAAGCGTAATTACTGCGGTTTTCTCGAAGGAAAGTACAGTTTTTCTTGTTGCCCTGTCTCATTTACTATTGTTTTGTGACAATTTGAAATAAAACTCGGTTTAAAGCAAGGAAAGTACAGTTCATACCGAGAGAAAAGGGTTAGCAATCTTTTTTGAAGTTAGGCGTTCAATCATAGGCACATATCAGTTTCATATCAGCCTTTAGTTAGTTCAAGGAATTATGTTGGGATTTCAATTCCGCTTTTTTTTTTTTTTCAACATAATTTATTTAATACTTTGATTTCATTCTCGCTTTTTTTTCACCATAATTTGTTAGTACTTTTTATTTTTTTTTTAACTTCTAGTTGCTTTTTTTTCCCACAAGAATTTGCTCTCACTTCCGTACTTACAGCCTAATGTGGCCTTTGTAATTGGCTAGGCTATAAACAACATTCGCTTCAGAAAACGCTCCCCTGGCTGAAGACAGTGGAGCGAGCACTGGACCAAAATCATACTCGACGCGCCGCCATCTTCTTGTTAAAAGCGACAGTCAACGTCCATAATTGGGCCTCTCTTCTTGCTGACAACGACGACGCTTATTAGCAACAGTGGTAAAGGCCCGAGTTTGCAACAACAAGGCGTTGAGGGTTCGAATCTCTCTAGAGACCAGCGTTAAAAAGTGCTACGGTTTACTGGCCGTCTCAAACATGTCGACGTTTTGGTAGTATCAGAATAGTGTCGTGTAGTTCGTCTCCTTTCTCCCCCCCACGTCTGCCCTATCCCGTTGGGTGGGTGGGGACACGTTAAACCTGGCCATGACTAACTAATTGACAGCGGTCACGACAGGAGGGAACCCACCCCAGGGGGAAGAAGGAGGGCTGACGGCTTGCGCACGCCTGGCTAACCTCGGTGACAAAGATGGGACAGATTAGAGGAGGAAATGACGTGCGAAATCGGGCAGAGGACACGCCAGACAACTCTCTAACCCTCGGCGGTTCGTACAGAGCGAGTAAGGGCGCCTTGTGTTTTGTCGTTCTATTCCCCAGCATCGTCCGTCATCGGTCGGGTGTGGAGGATCGGTTTGAAAGTGCTATGCAGGTACAGTATAGTACCTATAGGAATGAGCGTGGCTTCGTGATGCGAATTCCTTACAAAGCGAATTTAACCCGTTCACAGCTACCTGGCAACTATTGATGTCACTGTATTGTGATGATGTGCTGTCCCCCCCACCCCGTCCCCGACCCTCCTCCTTCATACAAAGTAAGCAATTGGAAACATTACATTCAGTCAGGGGATCCACAAAGTCGTGCCCAAATGAATACGGTCTTTAAAAGAGACACTCTCAGCTCTAAGATCATATTATGAAGCGAAATATTGCATGGTGTCATGTCTTTAAAGAACAATAGATGCCTCCTTTACAAACACAAGGGCAGCCTGACCATCATACAAGAAAGTGCTGTATGAGCTTCACAAAATTACAATATCACTTTTTTTTCTTTTTTTTTTTTTTTTTTTTGCCGAATGTGTAAAGTTTGGTGGTTTTTTTTTTTTTTCCCCCCTCATTAATTAGAAAGGAAGTTGTGAGAGCGCTGACCACTGTCAAGGTCAAACAGTCCTGCGGAGATAAACAATCCACGATCTCCGCTCTGGTCCGGATCCGTCCTAAAATTCAATGACGTCGTCCTACTGCGACATTTCATATTCTTTATAGCGTTTAGTGAAGAGCAGTAGAGCAATTTCTTGTTGACGAACGAACAAACTTACAGAGAGACGCGGAGAAAAGATCACCTTCCACTTGCCATTGTGGGGAAGTGGTCGGCGTCGCGAACTCTTGGCGGAGAGGTCATGGGTTCGATTCCCATCAGAACCATTCCTTTGTGGGATTTTACTGCCTCGACCGGCTGCTACAGAGAGTTAACTTTAGTGTGGGTTTAGCTGGGAAGACTGGGATCACAGTGTCGAGTTTCACCCCTGTAATGGGAGAGTGTTGTTCAAATTTCCTGACCAACACTGCAGGTGTCTGTATTTTCCCGGCCTGCTTGATGTCTGGTATGTTATAAAAGTAAGCCTAGAGAGCAGTGATATGCAATCTCGAACAGAATGTTCATCATAGCATCATCCGGCTTGACATCGATTGCTCCATGTAGATTGCTGGTGCTGGGCTTTTGGCAGGATAAACGAGGATGTGGCTGTCGACAGGGAGCCGTAATAAGTGGCGTGGATCTAGTGTCACTGAAGTTGCGCGGAAGATGTGTAACAATTTTAAAGGGCGACACGAGAGCAGGAAATTTCGCGAAAGACGTCATAGCAATAATGACGAGTTGCAAGCCTCCCTTCATTGATCGCTTTTAGATCTCTGTATTTTCGGTCAGTGTAGTGCTATTGTTGATTTATTTAAAACATTTGGGAAACGAACGTGTGCCTAATTGCTTAGTTTTGTTTTTTCGGATCGATTGATAATGCGATTGGAATATACGAGATTATGTTAGAATGTTCACCAGGTCTCCATAAGTTGCTAGTGCATTACCGAAGGTTCGAGAATGTTTTAGAAGCTGATCGAATCGCACTCGCATAAATTTCTCGCGATTCCATTAGTTGAGCTTACTGACATGATCGAGTATGTTCGAGAATATTCTTTAGATAACATATTCAAGGATGTGCGACTGAAGGAGAGAGAGAAATGAGAGTGGCTGAAGAGTTCTCATCATTGTCGAGCGCAGAAGTGTTCGAGTCTTCATTGACTTTGAATCTAGTCGATGAGAGCTGCTGCCATTAGTAGAATGTTAGCTGTGGCTTGTGCGATTGAGTTCCTGTACGAATTATTGAACCTGGAGGTCAGTTGATTGCTGTTTGTTGTTCCTATATCCTTTCAACGTTTGTAAATAAAAGGATCCTCTTCGTTACAATACCGCCTGGTGAATTTTGTCGTCTGCATGCTGAACTCCTGCCACAGGTTCTACAACGAACTCTTACAAGCGACTACGCTTACCTGCACATATTCACTCATCTTGCACTGAGAATTCAGTGCTCTAGCGTGTAACATTTTGGGGGCCAAGCCGGGATTCTACAACATTCTCGAACCTTCGGTAATGCGCTAGCACTATGTTACACGCTAGACCGCTGAAAGGGACCCAAAACACTTTTAACTCTTGTAAACACACACACACACACACACACACAATCCTCCCATCCCCCTTTCTCTGATACAGTATTTGCCCGTATAACGGTGGGTGATGCCCACACCTGCCTCAGTTGCAGCACGAATGATGTCATTTTATGTAGTGCGCTACAGTGTTCTTTTCACCCCCTCAGCACACTTCGTGACCACGAACAAAGATTACTACTTTTCTTTAGAGGTATTTCATCACATGGTGAAACTGATGGGAGATACATTATTATATCTTTATTCCCTTACATTTTTTGCATGTGTGTGTAGTTGTTATTGTTTTTTCTTCTGTTTCTGTCTGTCCTTCTGTCTTTCTTTCTTTGTTTATTCATTTGTTTGTTTGCTCTATCGTCTATGAGTTGTTTACATGCCGGTGATTGCTTTCTTTCTCTTGCAAGCGATTTCATTTGTCCGGGATTTTTGCTGCCGTAGTTTTCTATGGGTTCATTGCTCGTGACTGTTTATATTTGTTTTTGCCTCTCTCTCTCTCTCTCTCTCTCTCTCTCTCTCTCTCTGTATGTGTTTTGTGTGTGTGTGTGTGTGATGTGTGTGTGCGTGCATATGCGCGCACGTGTGTGTGTCTGTGTGTATATCTTTATGTGTGTGTGTGTGTGTGTGTGTGTGTGTGCGCGCGCGCGCGCGCGGAGGGGAGAGTGGGATTCAGTGAACACACACATAACAGAACAGACGATTATTTTTTTCCGTATTATAGGTAGTTGACAACGTAAGGAGCATGCAAGAGGTAAACAGATTCGCATGGGCAAAGAGAGAAACGGACAAAACGGGAGCGCATGAAATTCTAGAACAAAGAGAAAGAGATAGACAGACAAGACAGAGACATACGCGCGGGCGCCGAGAGAGAGAGAGAGAGAGAGAGAGAGAGAGAGAGAGAGAGAGAGAGAGAGAGAGAGAGAGAGAGAGAGACAGACAGACAGACAGACAGACAGAGAGAGCAAATCCCGATTCTAATATTTTCATGGAAGTAAACAGACAAGCTGAAAGTTTGTTTTCACCATGCGCTAACAAACGAAGTCAAAGCAGATTGAAACTACAATTTTTTGGACAGGGGAAGAGACAGAGATGTCAAGACAACCGAAAGCTCCATGAATAATAGTCTAAATATCAACAACAAGACCACCATCCATAAAACCATGGACACACATGCAAATCTATATATATATCATTCATCATGCCAACGGTTGATCTGTTTCCTAGCAGCTCCCAACTTCACCCCCACTCCTTACCCTCCCACCCAATGTTCCCACACACACTCAAGCAGACAGACAGACAGATACAGACAGATGGCCAAGACTCAAGCAGCTCGGGCAAGCGAGGCGGACGAGGAATAGAAGGAAAGAAGAAGGAAGGAAGGAAGGAAGACTCTGGCGGTGGGGGGTGAATGGGGCGGCAGAAAGGAAGGAGAGCAGGGAGGGGGGGGGGGGGGGGATAAGAGAGGAGAGGGGGGGGGGGGAGAGAAAAAAAAACCTCATCAAAGACAAGCAGACAACACGCAGGTAATTTCAAGCTGCTTTGCTTCCTTCCATCTCCTCCCCCCCCCCCCCCCCCCCCCCTCTCTCTCTCTCTCTCTCTCTCTCTCTCACACACACACACACACACACACACACACACACACACACACACACACACACACACACACACACACACACACACAAACCCCTTTGCCCCCTACCCACCACACCACACACCACCGCAACCAGCCCGAGCACCCAGCAAAACAAAAGAAAAAAAGGGGACTGGGGAGATGAGTAGGTGTGTGTGTGTGTGTGTGTGGGGGGGGGGGGGGGGGGGGGGGGGGGGGGGGGGGGGGGGGGGGAGAGGCAGAGAGTGAGAAAGCGAGAGAAAGAAAGAAAGAAAGAAAAAAAAAAAGACTCAGCAGCCCAGCCGCCCTCAGAAGTCCCTCCCATCATGATATTAATAAGACCCCACTCCTGCGTGGACTAGTAATGCCCACTGTAGTTCTTCTTCCCCTCCAATTAATCATCCGCCCAAGGAGGCTGCTAGAGAACAAGTCAGTTGGGGATCCCAGATATTACGCCATTGTCCCCCCCCCCCCCCCCCCCCCCCCCCCCCCCCCCCCCCCATCTCCGCCCTCGCCACTCCCTCTTCCCCTTCCTCCCTCCTCCCCTCCTCGCCACCCCCCTCCCTCCCTTCCCCCTTTCCTCCCCCCATCTCCCACCCTCCCACCCCTCTTCTTCTTCTCTCCTTCATTCTCGCTGCTCCTTTCGGACATCGATTGAACAGATAAGGGTGAGAGAGCGACAGTCTCAACGATAGATTCTAATTTGCCCTCCACGCGCGCTCGCGCGCGCGTGCACACACTTTCGCATTCTCCTCCTCCTTCCCCTTTCTCTCTCTCTCTCTTCTCCATCCTCCACCTCCTCCTCTCCTCCTCCTCCTCTCCTCATTCGCTGGTCTCGTCTTCACTTTTCACTTTGTCGCTCTGTGCCTAGTCCGTCACGTCACTGCCGCTTCCCTCAGACCTGCACGCAAAGGCCCACAGGACGGCCATCTTGCTTGAAGAGAGCGCAGAGGGTGGTTGGTGGTGGGGGGGGGGGGGGGGGAAGAGAAGGGGGGGGAGGTTGCCAGAAGAACTCATAGGACCAGAGTAGTCTGTTCGGACCAAGACGTGGAGGGGACGGGAAGGAACAGTATATCAGTCTTTCGCTGGTTGGAATACCTTGAAGCCTATTGAACGCATTAACCACTTCCGGTTAGTCTGATTGGCTCTGTGTCTGCCCCCACGGTCACCACGGGTTCACTGCCTGTTCACCACACCAAAAAATAGTACGCTTTTCATGGGGCTTACTTTTTGACATACTTTGCGAGTCAAATCATCAAGTTTGAAACACCAACACATGGTTCACGTTCGGAGTGGGGGGTGGGGGGGGGGGGGGGGGGGGGGGGGCTGGAGGGAAGGATGTAAAGCCTACGTGCAGGCGTTTGGCAGACCGCACACTTGACAGCCGATGACAAGAAGCGTGTGTATGTGGGTTACCCGAAAGGGCAGCCAGCCACTGAACGATTCTCTCGCCAGGAAGAGAGTTGGGTGAGAGAATGGGACTCCGGCCAAGGCGACTGGTGGGGAGAAGCGAGGGCAGATGCTGATCCTGTTTCCTCTCCTCCTTGGGTTAGAGCCACCAGCCAGCTACTGTTGTAGACAGACTCTTGGCATTCTGTGAACAATAACCAGTCCCTAAGATCGGAAAGGTCATAGACAATGTCGACTTACATAGTACTCACTGGGGGATTCTATTTCTTATCCGGGCGCGCACGGGCTCTGATTTCACACACACACACACACACACACACACACACACACACACACACACACACAAGCGCGCGCACGCACGCACGCACCCCCCCCCCCCCCCCCCTCCCCCGCCAACCCCCTGCACACACACACGCGCGCGCACGCACGCACGCAGGCACGCACGCACGCACACACACACACACACACACACACACACACACACACCTTCAAAGGAGAGAGAGAGAGAGAGAGAGAGAGAGAGAGAGAGAGAGAGAGAGAGAGAGATCGTTCGAAGTTTTGCAAGAAAACTGTGTGACCATTGTTTTCGTTGAGCTCACCCTCCTGTTTTTCATGTTGTTTTAATGTTGCATAATGTATCTCTTTCTTATGACGTCAGGAGACAAATTTCTTTACAGTCAGAACTAAGGGGAATGTTTCGGAAAAGTCACAGTTGCCTCCCTTTGCAAGAAGGCACCCCCAAAACTCCTGTTAGCTAAGAGCTTTTTTTTTTTTTTTTTTTTTTTTTTCCGCAGCTGTGGACTTTTGGATCGCATTGTTTGCTTAGGCAGCAAGTCTGTATGAGGCAAAAAATACAAAGTGGGGGGAGGGGGAGGGGGTGAAGGCGGGGGGAGGGGGGCTGAGGGTGAAGGATTAGAAAAAACTATCGATGAAGATGTATCTGACAGCAAATACACCAGACAGTATTTTTAAGAAATGAACTTAAATCGTGTGCTGGGGAGAGGGGGCGCAGGCAGTGGGGGTGGAGGGTGGGGGTGGGGGGAAGGCGGGAGGGAATAGAAAAACTATCGATGAAGATGAATCTGACAGCAAACACTCCAGGCAGTGCTTTTTTAAGAAATGAAATCCAATCGTGTGAACGTACCTGCTGACTCCTTTCCCTTTTTTTTTTTTTTTTTTTTTTTCAATTCAGCCTTCCGATGACTTCAAGAACCGGGGGTAGGACAGCATGAAAGCAAAACACCGCTCAAAGCAACAACTTCCCGACCGTGCCACACGCACACACACACACACACACACACACACACACACACACACACACACACGAACAGACTTCACCAGCCGGTTGGCCACTCTGGCATGATGAGTTCCCCCCGCCCCGGGGCTGTGTAAAGGCAAATCGATGAACGAGTCTGGAACCGAGGACTAACTGCGGCCGCCGAACGAGGTGGGGGGGTGGGGAGATGAAGTGGGGGTGCTCGTGCTAAAAACAAGGGAGGGAGGGGGAGCCAGTGGGCCAGAGAGAGACAACCCACCACGATTTATGTCACGGGCAGAACGAATCAGCAGGTAGTAATAGCCAGGCCCGAGCCCCATAATGCCTCGCCCGCTCCGCGGGAGGAAATAGACTGGTCCCGGAGAGCCCCGGGGGGCGGGAGAGAGCTGACGCGAGCGCCCTTTGTCGCTGCACAAAAGACGCAGGGCCGGGCCGGACGGTAAATGCACACGATCAGATGACAATGGCCTCGGATCGCTCCCAGAAAGAGTAGTTTTCAAATACAATAATTACCTCGAACTCCAACTCACTCCACTCACTCACTCTCTCTCTCTTTCTAACTCTCTCAGCCCTTCAAATCAACTCCCTGCTCGAGTTGCGGGCCCTTTCCGAGTTTTTAGCCCCACACACACCACCACCCACCACCACCACCAGGGGGAGCGGTGAGCGCCCGTCGAGCATGATGGGAAAGGCCGACGTGCTGGGAGTACTAGGAAATTACTCACAATCAACGTATCCATTTTCTCCATGACCCCAGACCATTCTTCCATAAAAGGAAGATTAACTGGAACTTCTCCACTGGGCGCGGGCAGCCCGGGCTTAATTCTGGCGGCGAGAAAGACAGTAGAATAATTGGGAAGATCCTGGCGGGGATGGGTGGGTGGGGATGGGCGGGGAGGGAGGAAGGGAGGGGGGGAGGTCTCCCAACGGGCGGGCTCCTTTCAGAGGACGACGGGCTCCTGTCTACTAAGTATGATACACGTGCAGGCGATGGCCGCGGCTTAGAGCTCCCCCCCCCCCCCTCCCCGCTACCCTCTTTATCCACCACCCCCCTGAAGTCATTCCGCGCCGATCAATCAGCTCCGAAGAAGCCGCTCACTTAATAAAAAACCCTTCGTGGTTTCCCTAATCGCTTGCTTTTTGAGCCAGACAGGAGGCGGGGAAGACGGTGGGGAGGGAAGGGGGGATGGAAGAGGAGAGGATATAAGGCAGTCTGACACACTTGGAGGCAAGGGAGTAGCTGGCGGAGGGAAGGGGGGGGGGAAGGGGAACGGAAGGGGGGGTGGAAGGAAGGGGGGGGGGGGGGGGGGGGAGGAGAGACTGGAATCGTGTCTAGTGCTTCGTGGCCGGGGTCCAAAGTACTGGGTCCATAAGTGAATATTGCTGACTGATTGATCCTCGTCGACTTAAGAAGTCTAGTCGGTCGTCGACGACAAGATAACGGCGCGGGGGATCCACGCGTGCCGGTCGATCCCGAACCTGAGACTAATCATGTGGAGGACCCGCTTCTGCTGGAGTGCGCGGGAAGTACAGACCAGATCGTCGGGTAGTGGTGACCCGGCGGCTCTCAGACAGGCTGAAGCTGCCGAACAATTACAGTGGAACCTGTCCTGCAGTGTCCTTCAGACACCTTGGAGAAAAAGAAAGAAAAAAAGATGTGTGTGTGTGTGTGTGTGTGTGTGAGAGAGAGAGAGAGAGAGAGAGAGAGAGAGAGAGAGAGAGAGAGAGAGACGGGGTGGAGGGTGAGGGTAATGAAGATTCTCTTTTTCCAGAGCTGAATCGATTAGAGGTAGACAAAAACCATCCTGGATATAAAAAGCCTTTAAAGGGAGGGAGGTTTAATTTTGTTTTGAGGTCTTTATCTTTTTAGAGAGGTTTCACTGTAACCAAGATCGCTGTATGGCTTGTACTGTAAGACCTTCGCTTTATCTGTGCGGTAAGACAGTAGTATTGTCTGTACGACGAGAAGCATTGCTTTATAAGAAAATACCTGACAATGTCTGTATGGTAACCCCTTAGTCTTGCCTGTTCGTCAAGACCTTAGTTTTGTGCTAAAGGGCCTTTGCAATGTCTCTGCGTCAAGAACTTAGCTCCCTTTGTACAACAAGACTTTAGCCGTTGATCAACGATGGGAGCTTAGTAATGTTTACGATACAAAAGCTTAGCATTGTCGGCATAACAAAACTGAGCATTGTATGCACAAGAAGAAGGTAGCTTTGCCTGCTTGATAAGTACTTAACATTAATCTTCAGAATAAGAACTTAAAACCTTGTCTTCATAGTATGAAGTGAGCATTGTCTTCATAACAAGAACTTCGCATCGTCTCCCTGATATGAACTCACCATCGTCTTCGTAGTTAGAATTTAGCATTATTTTCATAACAAAAACTTACACTCAACATTTTCTTCAGAGTAGAATCTAAGCGTTGTCTACACAGCTAGACCATACCACTGCCTACATTATCTGCATGATAAGAACTTAGCCTTACTTGCACTATTAGACTCAGCACTGGGGGCCGGAATAGCTCAGTTGGTAGAGCGCCGGACTCTGGTGATCCTGGGGTTGCGGGTTCGCATCTCCGCCCGGCCGTTTCGGTACAGGGGGATTTTTCCCTCGGAGTTAACATTGGTTCTGACTCCATTTCCCATACAGTCCATCGAATGAGGCTATAAACCGAGGTTCCGAGAATGAATGCACGCGCAACATCTTGCACACACGTAAAATCCCATCACCAACTTTCGGAAGAGGCCAGTTTGGATGACTCGTTACACATAGCATGCACCTTCCCCGAAGATGGAGTATGGCTGCCTTAATGGCGGGATAAAAAAAAAAAAACGGTCCTACACACAAAACTCCACTGCCTGTCAATACAGGGAGTGTTCGCAGGAGTATCAGCCTGCGTACGCAGAAAGAACCCAGTGTGATATAGAACTTAGCATTGCCTACATAATAAAGAGCGCACCACTGTCTGCATGATAAGTAGTTAACACTGCCTCCACAATATAAAAAGATCCTCACCATTACCTGAATGATATCGAACTTAGTACTGTCTGCACGACAAGAAATCTGCATTACCTGCACAAGAAGAGCTTGCAATTGCCTGCGTGACACAGAACCTTAGCATGTCTGCATGATACAGAACTTACCGCTGTCTTCCAAATTTAGAAATTACCACTATCTGCATGAAAGAACTTAACATGAACCCAACAATAAGAGTTTAGCATTGTTTACATAATATAGAACTTAGCATGATCTGAATGATAAGAAGCTAGCATTTTCCGCATTTTCAGGATTTTTCTCTGCTTGTTCAATCAGAAAGTAGCATTGTTTGAATGATAAGAACTTAGCATTGTCTGCACTTGAAAACCTTGTCTTCTGCCTGCACAATCATCTTGAGAGACAGAGAGAAGAGAGAGAGAGAGAGGGAGAGAGAGAGAGGGAGAGAGAGAGAGAGAGAGACAGAGAGACAGAGAGATGTGTGTGTGTATATGTGTGTGTGTGTGTGTGTGTGTGCGTGTGTGTGTGTGTGTGTGTGTGTGTGTGTGTGTGTGTCTGTTCCATCTTCTCTGCCACCTTAGAGGCATTGAACCCACGCCGCTCATTCCGATCTTTCGTCAACAATCCTATTGTAAAATGAGTAAGAAGGGAAGAGGGAATTCGTGACGGAGAAGAGAGTGAGTGGTCACATCCTCTTCCACACCAACACCAGCTCGTTGGTTATCTCTCTCTTTTATTTCAAATCATATATTTGAATCGAACCCACCGCACCGACCTATTAAGACATAAGCAATAATGATCATAAACATGAGTTATTATTTTAAAAAAAGATATGCAGGAAAACATAATCATTCAACATGAGGAATAATTTCAAAGGCAAGAGATCAAACATTAATATGGCACAAACCATCAAAATTAAGTCAAGACAAGTATCAAATGTTCATAATGAAATTGTGAAATTGTACATTAAACAACAGGTCTTAGCTTCAAAGAATATCTTAACATTGTCCCTGCAGCAAATAGACACTTCCCAAAATTAAGGTGCAGGGATTTCAAAAAAAAAAAAAAAAAAAAAAAAAAAAAGGCCTCCCCGTTAGGAACGGTACGAGGTCAAACATATCTTTGCAATCAATAATACAAGCATATCATAATTATAGCATTAATCAAAGGGATCCGCGTTGCGAACGGCAGGATTAACAGTATAATCATTTCATAATCATAACATTAACAAAGAGGCTCCCCGTTGCGAACGGAAGGATTTCCATACAGTTAAAAAGCATGGATCATAGTTTCATAGAGAAGAACAGTATTATAAATGAACATACATAAGCACACACAAAAAAGGGAATTCCCTGTCGCCAACGGCAGGAGCTATGAACTATGAATGAAATTAATTAACAACTAATTTTCAAGGCATCATTTGGGCCATATAACAGTTACACAATTGTATGGAAAAAATCATCTGCGTAGTGTCCACATGATCAGATTCAAAAAGGACACATCTTGCACATTAACCAGCCAACTAAAGCTATCTTTCTCAGCACACACACCCACCTCAGGACAGTGTGCTACACGTTACGGCTCCTCACGTTTCACCCGTTAGGCCTATACCCGGGCCCAACAATACCTGTTGCTTTTTAGCCCTGCAATGGACCCACGGGTGTAAATATATTGAACGAATGAACACTCACAGACTAACAGATGTAGCAACCAAATAAACAAACAAACTTACCAGTGGCTACTCGCGCACAAATAGCCACATGAGCGCACAAGCAATCGAACAGCATTCAAGGAATTAACTGCCTAATTACTCAGCCAAGTAACCACGCAATCCTTCAGTCGCTCAAAGAATGAAACAATTGAACAAACAGGTAAACACACTCCTTTGTAAACAGGTAGCAACCCAGACACACATCAAAAACTACCGTCACTGACAGTATCTTAATCGTTTACACAGGCCGCCGTGCGGCTTGGTCACACTGTGACTTAACCCTATCCGTCTCACCAGCCAATAAGGGTGACGTTTACAAACTAGTTTGTCTAGTGTTCGAACACTTGGAACCTACAGGGCGCGCGTTAAACTTTATCCACTAACCACAATCAGAAGACAGCAACGTCTGTAATCTATGTTTTCTGGCATCGATTTGTTGATTACTAAAAATAAAACCTGTGATCATAATGAATAACTGTTTTTGATTTCATTCTTATTAAGCACCAGCCCCTGCTTATTTGCAGAGTTACTTGAATAATTGACGGTAGAAATTTAGTATATCACATTTCCAGTTAATAAGAAAATGGAGTTTGTACAATAAAAATGTAAGAACATAGAACTTTTAACTTCCATTTATTAGTGTTATTTCACTAAGATAGTACTCCATCTGCCTTCACTCTAGCTAAAATATAGCCAAACCAAAGGCAAAAACCATCAATATACCTTTACATTTACAAACACCTGAATAACGGAATCAGCGTCACAGCCTTCACCACACTCTGCTCAGTGAAGAAATGGTCTCAGTGCCAGAATGCAGGGAGTATGCAGGCCTTCCACCCCCTTTGAACGAAATCTTTCGAGAAAGTTTTTTGTGACCTAAGTCACGATGGAACCACCAGAAGCGTCTAAAGTGTCTAAGATCTGGCTTCGCTGGGCTGCTCTTGAACAGACATTCTATCCCCCAGGGCCCACAAACAACGGGGCCGACCGTCATGTAAGTGGCTGGATCTGGAGGAGTGCAGTGGAACATCAAGACAGACCCTTTATGCTCCGTACCCAGGGCAAAATCCCGCATGTGTGCACTCCGTCGCCAACGAGTCCCACCTACGGATATTTACCTCTGTAAAATCTTAAGTCCACCTCAGCAAAGGCAACACAAACTACATTCGTGCTTGCTCGTTCTTTGTTTGCGCCGAATTTGAGAAGATTGGAAAAAAAATGCTATGGTGACAGACCATCCTCAGTTCTTATCGTAAAGTCCTCTTTAAGTATTCATTCCAAGGAATACGCAGACGGTTTACGAACGTTTCCGGATCCGTCCAGACCTAAAAGACTTCCTCATCATCTATCTCTGGTGGTTGCAAAGAAGAAACAGTTTTATGCCGGCTGCACTCGGGCCATTCGTTCTGCTTAAAGAGTGAGGAAGTTCCACGTTGCGTCTCATGAACGTTTCAGCATTGGACACATTCTGGCTGAATGCAGGGAGCCCACATGATGCCAGACACTAACACTGTACGGCAAGTTGAATGAAGACCTTGTCCTGGCATGTCCATCCGGACGTCATGTTTTGAGTTCTTGAAAGTAATCAATGGTTTTAAGATGATTTTGATTTTAACATGAGTGTGACAGACTAGTTTTTGCGGGTCTTTTGACGTAAAAAAAAAAAAAAGATAACTAGTGTAAAATTTAATTTTGCATTTTCACTGTCTCTTTTTGTTCTGTTTTTTTTTTTTTTTTTCATAGTGTTTCAGCCCTGATATGGCTTTTGTGGTCGCAGGACTTAAACAACATGATTTGACAATGCTAAATCTTTACTGTGCAAGCAACGTTAGATCGCTTTCACAACCAAAATGCGTCTCTCGCATAGGCACATGCACTCTGTCACTCACATCGGGCCCGCACAAAGGTGACGGGAAACCAACAAATTTTTCACAGGAAATAATCAACTTTTATTTAACTTGACTCCGAGCCCCCACCCGTCACTACACAACACAATTATCTGTATCATACAACAATGTAAACACCATACAGACAATCTCATAAATCGCATCCCCTGTTCTTCAGTGATTCTTACTTAACCAGGAAGACAATATTTCACTATTACATTTGCACATTTATAAACTTAAGAACAAATGAAACGTCCATAACTTGCCAGCATTCCTTGGTTGACCGTCAGTTTCTCTCATCACACTGTGCGACCACGAGCTGAAGCTGCCACACTGTTGTGTCCTCCTCCCGATTGGCCAAATCCCAGTTGGGGGACACTGGCAACGTAGCTTTAGTCGCACCCTCACACCGAGTCTTCCGGACTCCACCGCACTCCGCCCTCTCCACGGAAAGGGCTCCTGTCGGCCTCTCCCACAGGTCTTCTCCGGCTGCAAACACCCCACCGTTGTCTGGCAGCTCCCTGTCTAGGCTCCAACAGGCTAACACGTCTTGCTGTCGACCGTCCCCACACGGAGACAATTCTTCTCGTCGTCGGCTCCGAGGCTACAGCAACCTCCACTGTCTTACGTCCCCACCTAGGAGACAACGAGGCGACAGCCAGCCTCTGCTTCTCGCTGTATTTTCTTGAGCCCTCAGCAAGACGGGCGAGTTCACTTTCCCTTAAGTGAGTCACACACTTCCTAGTTTTCCAGGCACCTTATATCCATCCTCAAAGAAAGAGAGAACCCGAGTTTAACTGGTTCAACCCATGGAATCACTGGCTCACACATATCACACGATTTGTACCAATAAATCCCTGAGTTATTTTTGTTCCACCAATGGAATCACTAGTCACCTACACACACACACACACACACACCACACACAACTGTTAGCACCAACAAGGACTTGGGTACCAAGTGGGTTAATGCATAACCTCCTATTCAACTCATGTTCCATTCCCCAAAGCTACCCATTATACTAACAGCCTGGACTTCTCTACCAGCCAGGACTAATGCTTTAAGTGGTGACTACACCCTATAGACAACAAGGTGCAAACCACTCAATAGGCCGAAGCCTTCCATTCATTCATTCTCAGAAGAAGAACGACTGAAGGGTCGCTGTACTCTGCCTGCAGGCTGACGGTCGCTTACCCGTGACGGTCACCTGACACGATTGCCTTCCTTTCAGCCCAGTTAATAACCAGTACCCAAGTGGACACTGTCTTTATCCAGGACCGGCAGGTCGGCATGCCCTTGTTGCTATCCTTTGGACATGCGAACACACTTCTCAGTACTCTCTCCCTCCTTCAGTAAACTACTCGGGGTATTCCCTTCCTGGTGATGCCTGAATTTGCACACTTGAAGAACCCAAGGAACTTGCTCTCAACAACAGCAAAACTACCCTTAATTTGCCTAAATGCTCGAGAACGTCTGAGTTCTTAACTGTGCAGGCAATGCTAAGTTTTCATTGTGCAGACAATGCTAAGTTTTTAATTGTGCAGGCAATGCTAAGTTTTTAATTGTGCAGACAATGCTACGTTTTTAATTGTGCAGGGCAATGCTAAGTTTTCATTGTGCAGACAATGCTGTTTTTAATTGTGCAGGCAATGCCAAGTTTTTAATTGTGCAGGCAATGCCAAGTTTTTAATTGTGCAGGCAATGCTAAGTTTTTAATTGTGCAGGCAATGCTAAGTTTTCATTGTGCAGACAACGTTAAGTTTTTAATTGTGCAGACAATGCTAAGTTTTTCATTGTGCAGGCAATGCTAAGTTTTCATTGTGCAGACAATGCTAAGTTTTTCATTGTGCAGGCAATGCCAAGTTTTTCATTGTGCAGGCAATGCTAAGTTTTTCATTGTGCAGGCAATGCTAAGTTTTTAATTGTGCAGGCAATGCTAAGTTTTCATTGAGCAGACAATACCCAGTTTTCATTGTGCAGGCAATGCTAAGTTTTTAATTGTGCAGGCAATGCTAAGTTTTCATTGAGCAGACAATACCCAGTTTTCATTGTGCAGGCAATGCTAAGTTTTCATTGTGCAGGCAATGCTAAGTTTTCATTGTGCAGGCAATGCTAAGTTTTCATAGTGCAGACAATGCTAAGCTTTGGGAATCGTGGATGATGCTCTTCCGTGAATCACTACCAGAAACCAACCACATTTCTCATTCTTTCAGGTTTGAACACATCCATGTCAGTCAGTCATACGCGTGCCAGTGTGTGTGTGTGTGTGTGTGTGTGTGTGTGTGTGTGTGTGTGTGTGTTAGTGCCTACATGGATGCGTATGGTGGGGGAGAGGATGTGCGTGTATGTGTGTGTGTGTGTGTGCGTGTGTGTGTGTGTGTGTGTGTGTGTGTGTGTGTGTGTGTGTGTGTGTGTGTGTGTGTATGGGAGGGGAGGGAGAAGAGGAGAGATAGGGGGGGGGGGGGGGGGAAGGGGAGGGGGGATGCCTTTCTCCTCAGCCCTCATATCTCTTCACTTTCTCTTATTCTGGTTAGTCCTCTAATCTCCTCCTCTTCCTTTTCCTCCTCCCCCACCCCCCTCCTCCTCCTCCTTCTCCCCCCTCCTCCTCCTCTTCCTTCTCCTCCTCGATCCCTTTTAGTGGTGGATCTGATTGAGTTTAGTCCGTTGACAGTGTGGGATCAACGTTCGTGTCATCCGAGAGAGAGAGAGAGAGAGAGAGAGAGAGAGAGAGAGAGAGAGAGAGAGAGAGAGAGAGAGAGAGAGAGAGAGAGAGAGAGTCCAGACGGAGAAAGTGGAAGAAGTTGCGGACCTATTGAAGGTATTGTATGGTAATGACGAGACCCGACCAGCCTGAGATCGTCCTGATTGTACGTAAGGGTGGGGAGATGAGATCGAGAGAGAGAGAGAGAGAGAGAGAGAGAGAGAGAGAGAGAGAGAGAGAGAGAGAGAGAAACAGAGACAGAGACACAGACAGAGACACAGAGAAAGAGAGAGAGACAGAGAGAGAGTCGGAAGTGGGGTAGGGTGTCCATCGTTTAGACAGGGAGACTTCATGGAGACGTGGTTTACTACACTATAGACTAGAAAGACATCGCCATCAGATCACCTGTCAGAGAAAGCCTTTGTTTGTAGGTACGCACACAGTTGTGAGAGGCGACTTGGTGGAGACTTGCTAATCTGCAGGCGGGACAGGGAGGGGGGGAGGGGTGGTTTTAAAATTAGTTATCAAACGACTGTGAGGATGTAACAGGACAGGTCTGGGTGAAGTTGTGTATGTCGGAGGCAAGGTAATGTTGCTTATACTCGGCCGACCTTAAAGGAGTATATCATGGCTGTCACCACGTTGAAGTCAATCCACAAGTCATCAAAACAAAACATATTCATACATCTCTAAACATACACCTTTTAAAAACGCACCAGAATCTTCCTTAAAAATCTGATGAAAAATGTTAATCTCTGTCAGAAATTCAAAGATGACATCAGGTGGGACATCTCTGAACAAGGTTTTCATGGAGTCTGCTGTAGTGTTTATGTCTCACATGGTGTTGTGAATGACGCCATTGAGAGGGCAAGGAGGATGAGACAGAAAACACACACACACACACACACACACACACACACACACACACACACATTCACACATGCACGCATACCCCTCCCCCCCCCCCCCCCCCCCCACCTCACACACACACTAACACACACACACACACACACACACACACACACACACACACACACACACACACACACACACACACACGCCCGTGAACTGAAACATTCCGAAGTTTAAAACTCAATCGTCAGTCTGCCTACTTTTGCCCCCCCCCCCCCCCCCCCACACACACACACACACCCACACACACACACACACCCTTCCCCCCTCTCCACCCCATCCTCACCCCCACCCCCCCCCCACCCACTCCACCCGTCCACCCCCTCCCCATTTCACCCTATTCTTCTCTCCTCCCCCTCAAACTAAGATGTCGATGGCAATCTGTATGGCATGGGGCAGCCCAAGACACGTTGACATGGGCTGAGTGAGGGGTTTGAGGGAGGGATTGCCAGAGTAAGCACAAACTTGATCGCTGTGGATTAACACTGCTAATCAGGCCTTCAGAACCGAGCGGAGGGGGGGGCTCGGACAGACGAGATGATCTCTGTCTCGCCCGCAGGCCAGAAAAGGAGTCCCCGAAGGAGTGCGGAGAAGAGGGGGAGGGATGGGAAGAGGGTGGGGGGAGGATGGGGGGTGAGTGTGTTAGGGGTTGGAAAGGGTGATAGTTATTATGGAGGAAAGAAAAAACATTGCAGTAAAGTGAAGAATATGAATATCTTAAACTTCTTTTGCAAAAGAAAATTGGGATTTTGAAAGCTTCGAAACATTTTTCAAGACTTGTGACAGTACCGTCGATCTTCTGACTAACAATTAAACGATGCATTACGTAGAAAAAAAAAATAAAAAACTTTGAATAAAACTCGATGCAAATCTCAAGAAAAAAAAGCAAGTCTTAGCCAAAGGTAAAGCAAACCTGTTATGGAAAATAAAGGAGATAAATCATATTATTTTGAAATTATGATTCTGGATCAATCATTGTTTCAAGCAAATCAAAACTACAAAAACTACACATGATTTAAAATGAAACCTGTGAAAACTGCTATGATGTTTTACATCCTATCGTCTTCCCCCCGATTTTGGAAAAAAAAAAAAAGTGTGTGTGGAGGGGGGGGGGGGGGGGGGGGGGGGGGGGGGGGGGGGGGGGGGGGGGGGGGGGGGGGGGGGGGGAGGTTGATCCCGACATCGAAAAAATTCGACGTGTTACTAGTTTTTCCTTCTACTTTTAAACTTCTACAGCAAGCCATCCTCACGCACTTAACTGTTTCAATTCCAACAATCTCTTCCAGCCATTTCTGTCAGCCTATCACTCTGACTACAGCACTAAAAACCACTGTTTTCCACACTACGAGCAACCTGCCGTCAGCGTCCCACTCTGTAAAAATTTTGCTTCTCATTCTTCTTGATTTTTCAGCTGCTTCTGATACAATAAAGCACACACTCCATCTTAATCCATTTTAAAATGTGTTCGGAATCAATGGTTTGCTATTAGTTGGATGAAATCCTACAAAACGTGCCATTATCACTAATTATGTTACAACCGATGGTCATTACTCCCCAACTTACCACGCTCAAATAGGGTGTCCCACAGGATCCGTCCTAAGTCCTGTCTTTTCACAGTACACACTGCTCCACTTGTGGATATCATGAGACATCATTATCCATCATCAATTCAATTCTATGCAGACGAAACCAAATTTCAGAAAAGCGGCACTCCAGAAATTCTGTTCGGTCTCCTTCAAGAAACATTAGACAGCTTCCTTGACGTCAAAATCTGAATGAGTCTGAATCAGTTACACTTAAACGCCCACTGCTAAATAAAAAAAAAAAAAGCCATAAACTGTCTTCTCTCAATACTGATCCCATTACATTCGGCAACACACCAATTTCTCCTTTCAAATCAGTTAAGGACCTTGATTTTGTCTTCGACAACACATCTTCCATGCAAAAAAAAAAAAAAAAAAAAAAAAAAAAAAAATCATCATTCAAATTTGTCACTCCTGTTTGTGTACACTACTGTGTATCATCTTAATTAGCAAATCTTGTCTACTGGTTTTACGTCATGAGGCGAGGTTCCGATTCATTTTGTCGTTTCGCCATGCCAACTGGTTTAGTTCGCACATTTTAGTTCTGCTTTAAAAAAAAAAAAAAAAAAAAAAAAACTATCTTTTCGGAGGATTAATTTTCATCATGGCTTGAGGTTAAAAAAAAAAAAAAAAGAAGTCATCGCTTGCAAGATCAAATGCCGTGAAATTTTAGACTTGACACTGCTTTTTGGCACTGAACACGTGTACGTGTACATGTTTGATGCGTGTGTGTGTGTGTGTGTGTGTGTGTGTGTGTGTGTGTGTGTGTGTGTGTGTGTGTGTGTGTCTTTGTGTATGTCTGTATGTGTTTGCATGTCCGTGTACTATGTGAGTGGGGTCTGTCTGTCTCTCTGTCTGTCCATCAGCCTGTCCGTTTCGTCTGTCTGTCTGTCTTTTTTTCGTGTGTGTGTATGTGTCTCTGTGTCTCTGTGTGTGATCATATGTGTTTCTGTGCGTGTTGGCATGTCTGTGTGCATATGTGTGTGTTTGTCTGTCTGTTGACGTGTGTGCGTGTGTATGAGAGAGAGAGAGAGAGAGAGAGAGAGAGAGAGAGAGAGAGAGAGAGAGAGAGAGAGAGAGAGAGTTTTGCATTTATGTTTGCTTGTGTGCCTGTGCATGTGCGTCTGCATCATGTGCGTACGTATATATATATATATATATATATATATATATATATATATATATATATATATATATACCTGCATACTTGTTTGATGAATTCGAGTGTCTGACTCGGGTAAAACAACACCCGAACCTGGGCGGTGCGAAACTGCGAGGGGCGACAAGGTAAAGGGCGAAAGGAAGAAGGGTGAATAGGATGTTCTCATCATAGCTTGCCATTTTTCTCATTCTCTTTTACATCAACTATCGTCTCTCTCTCTCTCTCTCTCTCTCTCTCTCTCTCTCTCTCTCTCTCTCCTCTCTCTCTCTCTCTCTCTCTCGCGTATGATGGTTGCTTTATCCATCCATTCCTTCCAAAAAGTAGAAATAAAGTGTAAAAGCAATACTCTCTCTCTCTCTCTCTCTCTCTCTCTCTCTCTCTCTCTCTCTCTCTCTCTCTCTCTCTCTCTCCGTATGATGGCTGCTTTATCCATCCGTTCCTTCCAAAAAGTAGAAATAAAGTGTAAAAGCAATACTCTCTCTCTCTCTCTCTCTCTCTCTCTCTCTCTCTCTCTCTCTCTCTCTCTCTCTCTCCTCTCTCACACACACACACACACACACACACACACACACACACACACACACACACACACACACACACACACACACGATTGCTGCTTTATCTATCCATTCCTTTATTTAAAAAAAAAAAAAAAAAAAATAAAGTATAAGAGTCAAGACTCTCTGCCGTACATGCATTCACAGCACAATCCCTCTCTCCACTCCTGTGGCTGGTTTCATCTTTGAAAGCCATACCGTTCTATGCATTCCTGCGTCAGGTCCACTCAGCTTCTGAATTCCTAGACATAAACAATCCATTGTACGCCGCCGCACTTTCTCTGTCTCCGGTCCACATCTCTGGAACGAGATTCCTCTCCGTCAAAATCGAACACTGACCTCTTTTCAAGTTCACCCTAAAAAAACGTGCCTTTTTCCGGTCTCAGGTTTCCTCTTCCGTCTGTTCAATTAGTTACCTTCCCACACACACACACACACTCGTAACCCCCCCCCCCCCCCCCCCCCCCCCCCCCCCCCCCCCCCCATTCCCCGCTCAGCCCCCAAAGTTTAAATCTGTGCCCGCAAACGTTCTTTTTAAGGTACGGTGTGGATGTGGGCGAATGACATAGGTATGGTTTTTTTTTTTTTTTTCGGTTTTTTTTTTTTTTTCTGGAGTAAAATACAGCCCTACATGAATTCTGTTGTTACAGAGAAATAGGCAAATGTCGTTGCCAGTTGAAGGGGCTTCCTGCATGAAGAAGTAAGTTGTGATGTTTGTGATTATTATGAAACAGAGCCATGAGGCTGAGAACTGTGCTGTTCTTCTTTGCAACTGCGTTATCTTGATAGATAGATAGATAGATAGAAGAAGAAGAAGAAGAAGAAGAAGAAGAACAACAACAACAACAACAACACAACAACGGCCGCCATGGCGAAGTGGTTAGCGTCGCGGACTCTCGGCTGGGAGGTCGCGGGTTCGATTCCCATCAAAGTCATGTGGGATTTTTCTGCTCCGACCGGCTCCTACTCAGAGTTGAGTTTGCAACGGCCTCAGTTGAGAAGACTGGGACCACACAGTCGAGTTTCATCCACTTAATGGATGCGTCTCTGAGAGTGTTGCTCAAATTTTCTGACCAACACTGCAGGTGTCTGCATCTCTCGGGCCTGGTGACGCCGGGATATATTATGAAAGGAAGAGTAGAATTAGCCCTGTCATGCGGTCTCAGACCGGAATGGAAATCCGTAGCGTCATCTTAATCATCCTCATTCTCATCGATCAGCATAGAAAAAAGTCTCAAATTCTGTGGTTCTTCATGCCCTGCTCTCATGGTGACCTCAATTTCGATGTCCTCTCCATGTCTGTGGCATTGGTTTATTTCCATCGGGGTCACTGGTATCGACGAGTCCATGGGGACTGTCGTTGGACGGACGTGGTGGCGCCCTCCGGAGGGAGAGCTCACTCACGCCGGCTCCGCGACTAAGCAATTATTGTCATCAGCAGGGGGCTTAGCTGTGGTGTCCTGCGTATGTTAGTTCAGAGCAGGTGCCCCTGAACACCACCGAAGTGACTCGGCGGCAGTGGAGTGTCTCCTCTGATGGGTTGCCTCTTGAGGATTTGACAGTGACGGCTCCCTGTGGATTGCCGGTGCCGGGGCTGCTGTGGGACTGACCGGGCTGTGGCTGTGGACGGGAAATCGGAATGAGCGGCGTGGGTGCAAATGCCACTAGGGTGGCACGGAAGATGGGACCGCAAACAACAACAACAACAACAATAACAACAGGAAAGAGAAGAAGAAATAAAGTAAAAAAAAAAAAGAGAAAAAAAAAAGGGAAAGAAGCTCGAACTGCTTTTTTTTTTTTTAAACAAACAGCGACAACGTTAAAAACAGCAGTAGTGAAAGATTTTTTTCAAGTTGAAAACTTAAAGGGGGGGGGGGGGGGGGGGGGGGGGGGGGGGGGGGAGGAGGAGAGGGTGAGAAACACAGGGCTTATTAAAACGATGACTTTTACCCCCAAACTCCGCCCTTCAACTCCAACCCCCTCCACCCAACCCCCACCCCCACCACTCCACTCCGTCCCCACCTCAAGCACCAAACGTTCTTTCCCCACCCCCACCCCAACTCTCCCCCACCCCCTCCCCACCCCCAGCCCCACCTCAACCACCAAACTTTTTTTCCCACCCCACCCCAACACCCCCGCCCCCACCCCCTACCCCCTACCCCCACCCTCACCCATCAAACTTTCTTTCCCACCCCCACCCCAACTCTCCCCTCCACACCCCCACAGCCCCACCCCACCCCCCACCCTCCCTTCTTCCTCTCCCCCTTTTCTCCCAAAGCGCCCGGAAAAAAGCTGGCCCCGGGCGGGGTAGGTAGATCTCTCCCAGTAGACCCCTCTTCCCTTCGGAGGTTAATCTGCTGAGGACCGATGCTGCGGCCGATAAGAATGGGCGATTGGCGCTGGACTGTTCTGTCCAAACAATCCACAGCCCCCCTCTGTTCCATTCCATTGGCGACACTCATGCGAGACCTAGGCCTGGGGGACACTCCTGCTGTAGTTGTAGTAGTGGTGGTGGTGGACCTTTAGAGAGAAAAAAAAAAGAATAAAAAAAGGAAACTTCACTCTTCCGTCTGCCGTCTAGCCCGACCAGCCCCCCCCCCCCCCCCCCCCCCCCCCCCTCCTCCCTCCTCATCTCTCTCTCTCTCTCTCTCTCTCTCTCTCTCTCTCTCTCTCTCTCTCTCTCTTGGTTCTCATGTTCTGAAAGTGCCATGTAATGTTGATCTGGATTTTGTTTGTAAATATTTGGATACGTTTTCTTCTTTCATCTGCGTGGGATTGTTGTCTCACATCAATAAGGTTTTGTTTTCCCGTACTCTATATTCTTTATGGGTTTAGTTTGTTTGTTTGTTTTTGTTTGTTTTTGTTCGCTTTAACATTGATTGTGGTCATAGCCTCTCCCTTGTCACAAGACCTTTTGACAATGACAGTACAGTTTTAAAAGTTCAAGTTTCTCTCTCTCTCTCTCTCTCTCTCTCTCTCTCAAAATACTTTAGGCAATCATCCTGATTTAGACCGTATGATTATCGTCTGCTAAGGATGATGTTCAGCGTTTGGCGATTCTTGAGATTGGGAAATGACATTTGTTGTTAATTTGTCGTTTTGTGCGTGTGTACGTCTATATTTTCTATTTAATCTGTTGTTGTTTGATATGCCATGCTTATTTACACCATTTGTACGTAAAAAGTCACGACCATTATCGAGTGAAACATCAGTCCATTACCTCCTCTCCTCTTCCCGCCTCTCTCTCTCTCATATTATATTACAAGAGGGTGACTGCTTAGGTAGAGCCAACTGAAGAGCTGCCTGCGGATGCTACATTCAGTCGTTTTCTGTTTAACACAGTCGCATATCAATCACTCAGTTTTTCATGTCCCCTCGTGCGTACTTGTCCATACCATCTGCTAAACCGGCCTTCTCTTCCGAATGCCGGTGATAGAGTTTCACGTGTGCGGAAGATGTTATGCATACTACATTCGCACATGCAACTCGGTTTACACAGACTAAGTCGAAAGACTTCGGAAAGAGAGTCAAAACGAAGGTTGGCTTTGAAGGAGAAATATCCCTTTACCAAAAAACGGCCCAGCTCCCGGGAAAAATCGTACCCACAACCTAATGATCGCGAATCCGGTGCTGTTCCAACCGAGTGTTCCGGCCCGTTATTTAACATGTGGTAGAAAAAAGGCGGGTACGATCTGCGTCGCTCATTTCAAAAGGATTTTTACTATGAAAAAGTATTTAAACTGTATGGGAAAACAGGGCCATTCTAAACTGCCCGTGTGCGTTTTAGAAAGGAGGCTTAGAAAACCCGGAACAAACTATTCCAAATTAACGTTTGATACTTATTGGAAAGTCACTGTGGGCCTTTTGGTGTGGTCTTTCATTTGGCCGATTGCAGGTAGCGTCCGTCGGTACACTGATCAACATTGTCTCCAGCCAAAAGTAAAATTAATTAATATTCTCTCTCTCTCTCTCACTCACTCACACACACACACACACGAGCTAAGCCGATAACGAATCTTCTTAATGGCTAAATGATACCGCTAATTCTTTTAAGAAAGTGGAACAATAACATGGTGATAGCTGTCCTTACACTGTCATGTAATTTTTTTATCATAGCATCATTTTAATGGCTGTCTTTACACTGTTATGTAGCGGTTTTATGATAGCATCTCTTTAACACAGTTTCCTTGATGTTGCCTGGTAACAGTCCCTTGTGACTTGTCAATATAAACTATCGAAAAAAAAAAAAATTAGAAATATGTGTTCTCTTTTAAAATGAAATCGAGACAAACCACCTATAATTCTGTGGTATTACTACCTACCACCAATGGCTCAAGGAGAAAATCTGCAGCATGCCAACGCGGCCAGTGAAGGGAAGAAAAGCAAAATGAGTAGGAAGCACCGTGGGGAAATTAGTTACATAAAAAATTGATATCAGTAAATGAGGAGTAATTAATATGAGGGCATACACCTGGATAGCCATGCCTGACCGTCCAAGGTTGCAAGAGTTATGTCCCATTGATGTCAGCCAGTGAAGCCATTTCTTATCTCCTCTTCGAGGACAGTCTTGAAGATACATTCCACTGTGACCACTTTACTGTGTATTTGGAATTAAGGAACTCGAATAGACTCTTTAATGTAATTGCCATAGATCTAAAGTCGATTCAGTTTTTGAATTGTTTTGTTTTCATT
>JADBJO010000251.1:532500-537500 GCA_016801955.1 Conus betulinus | reverse complement strand
TACAAAATTTCTACCACCAAAAGGGTAGAAAGTGCTATAGTGACTGATTTATTTATCTTTTTTTTCTTTTCTTTTTGGTTCTACTTACTGGGAGTACGTTTATATGCTTTGCATCTTGTTTTTCTCTCTCGCATGCGGGAAGGAGCCCAAAGTGAGAGACCTCTCGCCTTTTGCTGGCCCCCGCTTGTCACTTGGTGAGTGCCGTGGAAGACGCTGACACTCGCCAAGAAAAGCGAGCATTCTGGCCTACCCTTCTCTTGCAAGCACAGCCATTTTCTCTGGATGAACTCCCTTCGTCTTGTGCGGTTACGCGCATGCGCGAGATGTGAACATTGGAGATCCGGTCACTCTACTTCAGTCAGCATTCGGAGAGGGAATAGGACGTGCGAAAAAAATACAGATAGATATAGATATAGGTACATATCTTCAGCATTATTATATCGGCTCGTTGTCACTGATATACTAACAACCATATTTCATCAAATTAACATACGTACAAACATGTTCGTTTCAACAGGATAGAGCAAAGTAAGCGCACCATTCACACATACTGCAGTCCCACGTATATTGATTCTAGAGTTAGGTAGACACACAGTTAAGAATTGAAAAATGATTTATTTCATCTGCAGATTATGTCGTGTAAATCTTTATCTGTCCGTAACAGTATCATCATCGGTCTTAGTCGAGTTAGTCATTGAAACTTGACAACAAAATAGATGATAAGTTAAGTTTTAAATAATAGGAACATGCACCAATAGCTAAGTCACAGCGTTATCCAAAAGTAGTTGATATTTTTTGTCAGTTGTAATCAATCATCATCAATTAGTAATCATTCATGAACTTTTTGAATCTTTCGCTGTTTCTTATCAATCATCTGTCCTCAACGTTCATCATTCGACTTCAGTCTGTTTCCTGTCCTCAGCCGTATCAGTCAAATGATTATTCAACACCAGTCATCATCAGTCATCCTCCACTATCAGTCACTTTTCACAATTGTCATAAAGGAGGGGGAAAAAAACACAACAATCGTCCATAAAACCCCACTCAGCCCATCATTAAGCGTCATGATCCTCAATCAATCTTTATCAAGCATTGATGAACTGTGATCATTAGTTATTATCAATCAACATTTACTGACACCCATCCATCAATGATTTAAAATGGGTATTAAAGTAAGATACTCGGAGAGGTGACGTGCACCGCTCTCTAGAGCTCTGAACTGCCGCTGTAAAGCATTCAAACGATAAAATAACCATGTCGTCCATTTATCATGTCAAAGCTTTCAAACTAAATAACAGGCTGTTCAGTTCAGTAACTTCTCTGACATCACGACCCATGAGATATGTGAATAGTTTCAGTTTGTGGAATCCCATCTCCGTTATATTCAATGTGGTGATAACCCTGACATTACGGCCCTTTGCGGTCGGCTGGGCTATAAGCAGCATTTCTCTCTCTCTCTCTCTCTCTCTCTCCTCTCTCTCTCTCTCTCTCTCTCTCTCTCTCTCTCTGTGTGTGTGTGTGTGTGTGTGTGTGTGTGTGTGTGTGTGTGTGTGTTACAACCTAGCCTGTATGCATCGTCAACAGATTTATCACTGGACTATAGATAACAGTGCCTGTTTCAATTATCGTGTTAATCTGAACGCGGCGTCTTGACAGATAACGTACTTTTTTTTTTTTTCTTAAAGAAAAGTTCTCCATTTTATAATCCATGACAGATAACGTGTTGTGTGTGTGTGTGTGTGTGTGTGTGTGTGTATGTGTGCGTGCGTGCGTGCGTGCGTGCGCGCGCGCGTGCGCGCGCGCCTGCGTGCGCGTGTGTGTATGTGTGTGTGTGTGTGTGTTGAAGGAGAGTTCCTTCCCCCCTGTAGTCCAATCGCAGTCACCATGCAAGGGAGATAATTGTCGAGCTATCAGACTCGTGGTCTTCGTCGCAGTGTATTGTTCCGCATCAGACATGTGATTTATATTGGAATGAATGGAGATATTAACTTTCGTTTGCTACATTAATTAATTTGCTCGATGGCCGCCGGTACATATCATTGATGCCATGATGGCAGAAGAGGTTTGCGGAACAGTGTGCATCTACCAACAAGACAGATCGTGTGATTCTCGGCTTTTCTCCTTGATTCCTGCGAACAGGGAGTATGTCGGAATAGCTTAGTGTTAGAACGCCGGACTCGTAATCTTGGTGATCCTGGGGTTGCGAATTCGAATCTCCGCCGGGTCGTTTCGGTACGGAGGGACTTTTTCCCTCGGAGTTAACATTGGTCCTGACTCCTTTTCCATACAGTCCTTCGAACGCACGTATAACATCTTGCACACACGTAAAATCCTAACACCAACTTTCGGAAGAGAAGGCCAGTTTGGCTGTTGGTATGGATGACACGTAACACATAGCATGCAACCTGCGTGAGAAATGGAATTAATGAAGGAATAAGGAAAGTGAGTGTGAACGATATTGACAGGATGACACGGGAAACGACTGAATGAAACGCCAGCTGGCAGCTCTTCAGTCGGCACTACCCAGGTAGGCAGCCCGTTGTGTAAACGAGTGTGGCTTGTAAAGCGCTTAGAGCTTGGTCTCTAGCCGAGGATAGGCGCTATATAAGTATTCATAATAATGATAATAAGCATGTGTGGGGTGAACAAAATCGAATCAATGTTATGCAAGCATGGATGTGTATCAGAAAGACGAAGAAATAAATGAATGAAGGGTGTGCAGGAGGAGTGGGGAGATTTGCGGAGGGGAGGGGTGGGGTGGGGGGCGATACGGAAGTCGATTTCTTGTCTGTGGGTGTACTTCGCGTAAATATGTGTCAAGTGGTTGCTCGTGTCTGGCTTCTGATAATCATATATGGTCCCCCCCCCCCCCCCCCCCCCCCCTCTCTCTCTCGGCTTCCCCTCTGTTCTTCTCCCTAATAAATGCACAAATGAAAACAGCACAACAACAACAACGACGACAACAACAAACACAAAACGACAAAGTACAGACACAACGAACAAGCAGGGTAACTCTTGCTCCCCACGATCAAACAAGCACACGCCCACAACTCCCAACGAATGCTGCTGACGACAAGAGCAAGAGTTGCACCGCTTGTTTGTTGTTGTAACTGTTTGCTGTTGTTCCCTGCCTCGCTGGGGCTTTCCTTTCAAATTACAGACAGCCGATCATTTGTTAATTTGGATTGATTTGGGATTGATAGTGACACATCCTTTACTCCACAACGCCCTCGCCCCCCCCCCCCCCCCCCCCCCCCTCCATATCCTAACCCAATCCTATCCCAACCCCCGCTGCCTCCTCCTCCCCCAGTCCACCCATTACGTATCCCCACCCCTAACCTCCCCACCCCAATCAGTTTTTGTATGCTGGTGACAGGTGCCCTTGTCTCACCTTTCCCCTCCCCCTCCTCCTCCCTGTCCCCTCCCCGCTTCAACACTGTTTCATACATATTACACTAGCTCCCTCCCCCAGCCTAACCTATTCCATCGTCTCTCCCCCCCCCCCCCCCCCCCCCCCCCCCCGCACCATCCCCCCTATCCCCCCTAATTATACCCTCTGGTAGATTGCTATGTATTTATCTTTTAGAAGCAGTGTATTGATCTCGAGACACGCCTTTAGGCAGCGCATCATCATGATCCTACAAACTAAAAGGGTTGTCGTGTCACTGACTCCGGGTAGGTCTCTGGACCCCACTTCTCTCTCTCTCTCTCTCTCTCTCTCTCTCTCTCTCTCTCTCTCTCTCTCCAGAGACAATGAGACAGTGTAACACCCGGAGAGGGAACAAGGACCTCCGTGTTTTGTGGGGAGTGAGGAGAACCACCCGCATGTCATTTTCAAACAGCCACCAGTTGCCAATTTAGCTTCGAAAACCTCAGAGAAATCAGTCCCCACTATCAAAAGTCGCAAAGTTCTCAACTGGAGAGCTTGTTGTTAGCAGAACCGAACTCGGGGACCAATTATAGCCCCTCCTTCACAAATAAGTTCCAGAACATCGCTGACCTCTTTGTTAGTGTCACAAGCGGGAGGTCGGGGTAATAGACTCACTGTGAAGCGCTTAAGTTCTTGTCAACAACAAGAACGACCAAGACACGCCAATCACGCTCCGAATCTGGCACCCACTTGGGTGGCTTTTCTGAGCACGTCGTCAAGCGAACAGAGAGAGAGAGAGAGAGAGAGAGAGAGAGAGAGGTTCAGGGAGGGTTTTTCCCAAACTGCGTGTTCGGCTCAGTGATTGACCACACACACACACACACACACACACACACGCACACGGGGTAGGCCACCGGACGACCGGCGCTGGCGTTTTGACACGGTCAAGGAAGGCAGGGCTCTCAGCTTTGCAAAGCGGACTGGGCTGATTAGAGAGGGGAACAGGGGAGGTAAACTGCTAATCTACCCTGGACAGAAAAGTTATCCCACCCCCATTCGAAGCGTAAACACCACTTGGCGAGCGCTGACACCTCATTAGCGACAGATTTGTGTTAGGACGGGAAAGGGGGTGAGGGGTGGGGGCGGGGGATAGTGGCAGGCAAGCAGGCGGGCAGGCAGGCAGGCAGGCTAGGGCTCGTCCACTCTGTCCCCTAGACCTTCCTGGGGTTAGCTAGCTGCTGACTTCATCTCGGTGACTCACATGCCTATGGGAAGTTACAAGCCTCAACGTCCGTTGATTACGGTTAGTCTTCGTCATGTTCCAGGGGTGGCCCCGTATACAAGGAATAACAGTCTTGTGCCGATTGTGCACAGGCCAATCCTTTACACCCATTCTTACCTATTAATAAAAGGTGAAGAAGCTCCGTGGTGCATTCCATGTCATGTACCACTCACTCACAGTCAAACAGATTTTTTCAGAGTGTTGCAATTTGCATGAGATGAGACATAAACATTTTACTACAGATTCCATGAAAACCTTGTTCAGAGATGTTCCACCTGATGTGATCTTTGAGTTTCTGAAAGACATTAACATTTTGCATCTGATCTCAGATTTTACTGTAGAAAGATT
>JADBJO010000251.1:517500-527500 GCA_016801955.1 Conus betulinus | reverse complement strand
ATTCTGTGCTGCCTTTAAAACCCGATCTTGTTTTATGAAGAAAAACGTTGATTATGAAAATATGCTTGTGTACTTGAACATAACTGTCTCATGATTCACAGTTTATTCCACCTTTGTTATGCTGATGATGCCAGTTTAGTGACTGATGCTTCTAAATCCTCTTTCTGCGTAGGGACACTCTATGCTACGTGTGTGTGTGTGTGTGTGTGTGTGTGTGTGTGTGTGTGTGTGTGTGTGTGTGTGTGTGTGTGTGTGTGTGTGTGTGTGTGTGTGTGTGTGTGTGTGTGTGTGTGTGTGTGTGTGTGTGTGTGTGTGTGTGTGTGTGTGTGTGTGTGTGTGTGTGTGTGTGTGTGTGTGTGTGTGTGTGTGTGTGTGTGTGTGTGTGTGTGTGACAATCACTTTTATTCGAGACAAAACGTCCCAGTAACAAAGCTGTTTATTCACAATAATCATATCTTGTATGTGCAAGGAAATGATAATTTGCGTGTGTGTGTTTCTTCAGTGCTCATGTGAATCTCACTCTTCGTGTTATGACTAGTTCTATATTGCGTAAGAGTGTTCTATGTTAACATCCATAGAACGAAAAAGAGACAAGGGCTAGATGGGAAAAAAACGCATCTGATTTAAATAAATTTAATTCCACTTTACTATCACACAGCTTTACAATAAATGTGAAAATTTGAAAAAACAACAAGCTAACGCTTATAATGTGTTCTTCTTGCATCTGTAACCCTTGGGAATTATGATGTGTGTGTGTGTGTGTGTGTGTGTGTGTGTGTGTGTGTGTGTGTGTGTGTGTGTGTGTGTGTCTCTTATTTTATTTTATTTATTTATCTTTTATGGAGAGTTCATGAAATGTCGTACCCAGTTTTTTCTCTCTTTGTGACACACGTTCAGCCGTCTTTGCTGTCGCAGATCTGAACACGTTCTCTGTGTCTACGATTTAAAGCACACCAACTACTTTTTCTCTGGTCATCTAGGGATGAAGCGGTAAGATTGTGAGCATTGCCTGGGTGGACATGACCTGTCCATTCTACAGTATTTATTAGCCAGTATGGTGTGTGTGAGTGTGTGTGTGTGTGTGTGTGTGTGTGTGTGTGTGTGTGTGTGTGTGTGTGTGTGTAAAGATAGATAGATAGATAGATAGATAGATAGATAGATAGATAGATAGATAGATAGATAGATAGACAGATAGATAGACAGATAGATAGATAGATAGATGTACCTATATGTGCTATGTCTCTCTCTGTTTCTCTGTCTGTCTGTCTGTCGGTCGGTCGGTAGGTCGGTCGGTCAGTCTGTTCTCTCTTCTCTCTCTCTCTCTCTCTCTCTCTCTCTCTCTCTCTCTCTCTCTCTCTCTCTCTCTCTCTCTCTCTCTCTCTCTGACAAATAAGAAAGGGGAGAAAACAAATCATTACAATTTATTCCTCGAACATCTAATTCCCATCTAATTTATTTTTTCATTTAATGACTGGGATCTGCCAAGCTTAATTAACCAAGATGGGCCAGTTTCACTTTTCACCTCTTTCAGTGCTATATATTTGCTCAGGTCGAATTTTCCTGTCTTTTACACTCTGTGTTTAACATGGACATGCAACACTTCCTTAGTATGTTCCTATTCCCAGTCTAAGGGGAAAAATAACAATAGGCCTATACTGTGATGTTCACGTCTAAATAATCCCTAATAACAAGAATATGTTGAGCTTACTTATGATATTCTCATCTGAATTATCCCCCGCTAACATGGAGTACTGAACTTACTTATGATGTTCCCGTCTGAATTATCCCCCGCTGACATGGAATAGCGAGCTTACTTATGCTGTTCCTACGTGAATTACCCCCCCCGCTGACGTGGAATAGTGAGCTTACTTATGATGTTCCTATCTGAATTATCCCCCTCTAACATGGAATAGTGAGCTTTCTTTCTCAGTTCACATCTCTGTATAACCCGCTAACAGGGGAACTCTGATCTTATTTAAAATATTCCCATCTAAGCTGACCCCACTAGTAGGGCAGTGGATGTTATGGATGTTTTCTTGACGAATAAATGCCACCCCCAAATTCTCTGAATGGAATGATGCAAACGTTCTCCCTTTTCTTTTCACTCTTAGTTTTTCTCTTTTTTATGTCATTTTGGAAGAGTTAGGTAATTTTTAAAAATTCGTTCACTTGTCTCTTCAAGATTTGTGTTTTACTACCATTGAAATTTACATCATGTTAGCTAAAGGCCTTTGGCATCTGTCAGCCAGGTGTTGGGATTTCAACATCTCAAATGGACAGTTTCTGTCCAAACTGCTAGGTTTTTTGATGATATAGCTTTTTTCTATTTTGTCAGTTTTTCCCCCTGTTGGTACTTAGTGAGATTGATATTCTCTCTCTCTCTCTCTCTTTCTTGTGGTCAGTTTGTGGTTTTGGTACCTCAAGTGAAAACACTGAGACTCTCAGTAGGGTCGAATCCCATCAGCCTGAGTGCTGTCTTTAGGCGTCACTTCTGAACGGTGTATTTTGTCAAGCAATATGCACGTTTTCGTTATGATGACATGACTGTAACTTGTTATATACGTTTTTTCTTCCTTGTGCCATCATCTTCCATGCCACCACAGTGGTACCGCATCAACAACGCCCCTCAATCCGACTCCTCGCCCACAGCCACAGCCAGATTTGTCCCGCCGCATCCCAGACACCGGCAATCTAAAGGGGAGAAGTCAATGTCAAGTCGTCATGAGGCAACCCGCCGGAGGAGACACTGCACTGCTACCGAGTCAATTCGGTGTTTCTTGTTCCTGTTTGTGTTGTTGTTGTTGTTGCCGCTGATACTGTTGTTAAATGCTGCTGCTGCTGCTGCTATTGATCTTGTTCAGGTACAACGGACACGATGACAGTCCTGGCATAGTGCACGTGATCAAAAGACTTTAACCAATGTTATGTCAAAATAACAGCAGTCAGTGTTTTCGGTTCAGTCTTTTTTTTTTTTTGACATACATTTTGTTTCGGCTTTTTAGCAATAATCGATAAATAAATGAAATGTACATTTTGTTTCGGCTTTTTAGCAATAATCGATAAATAAATGAAATGTGTGTGTGTGTAAAAATGACGACAGAAAAAAAAAGGTATGAGGAAGAGTCCTGAACATGATATTCATATAGCAAAAAAAAAAAAAAAAAAAAAAAAAAGGCAATGAGAGCAATGACAATATAATTATAATGGAACACCAACAGTAACAGAAATAATTATATAGTAAAACTAATGATTGTCGTCATCATCATCACCATCAATAGATACCAGAATAAGCAAATACAACAGACGGTATACATTGTTATCTATAAAGCATAAAACACTGGCTTCAAAAAATGGTGCTAGGTAGTGATGTGTGTGTGTGTGTGTGTGTGTGTGTGTGTGTGTGTGTGCGTGCGTGTGTGTGTGTGTGTGTGTGTGTGTGTGTGTGTGTGTGTGTGTGTGTGTGTGTGTGTGTGTGTGTGTGTGTGTGTGTTATTGAAAAACACTGGTTTACAAAAATTCCATATTGTCGTGTGACAGACTAACTATCATCAACACCTGTATTCGATCTTTGTACTGCGCATGGAACCTCCTGAGAAAAAACGGATACATTGGTAAGCAGTCTCATTTGTTTTCGCCTTCAGGTCAGCTCATGTTGCTTATAGCCCAGCCGACCGCGAAGAGCCATGTCAGGGCTGTTTTACTTCGCACAGAGAGAGAGGGGGGGGGGGGGGGGGAGAGAGAGAGAGAGAGAGAGAGAGAGAGAGAGAGAGAGAGAGAGAGAGAGAGAGAGAGAGAGAGAGACGGTGGGGGGAGGGGGGAGAAGAGGGAGAAAGAGAGAGAGAGAGAGAGATGATTGGTAGACAGACAGATAGATAGATAGATAGATAGATAGATAGATAGATAGATAGATAGATAGATAGATAGATAGATAGATAGATTGACTGATTGATTGATTGATTGATAGAAGATAGGCAGTTAGATAGATGAACTGGTTGATTGATAGATAGATAAAGAAACAGACAGACAGATAGACAGACAGATAGATTGCCGATTTGGCAAAAATTATAATGAAGTTGAAAATATCCTCTGCATTGCTTGAACTATCTGCATTCAAAAACACAGAATCAGGTGAAGGCAGAAAAAATCACGTGCGTTTCCACAGTTTTCCTGAACGTTTTCTAAAAAATAAAAAAATAAAAAAAAGCATCCCCCGTACTGACAAAAAAAAAAACTCCAAAGAGAATGTCCAATAGTCTCTCTCTTGCGTCATTCCACCGCAAACAGTCTACTGTACTAGGTACCCCATTGGCATTTAAGACAATAATAGTAGCAGAAATCTTGTGAAGAATTCAAGGTTCAAACAGCCTGGAGTTTCGCGACAGAAGTTGGCTGTTTACTTGTTTATGTATACGGTTCCCGGATCTTTTTTTGTATCCATCGCTTGCCTCAGAGAAAAACAGAGGCAGTCTGCTGCCTCCCCCGCCCTACCCTAATCTCAACTCAGCATTTTTTTTTTTTTTTTTTTTTTTTTTTTTGCTTTTCTTAATTTGACTTTTTCTTTTAATTCCGTTCCAATCGTTTCTTTCTAAACTATAAATGGCGCGTATACATATAAGCACACGGCTTTGTTTCCATCCCTCGAAAATCAAACGTATGGTTACGACATGAAATGAATTTACTTATATGGTATTTTGCGGGGTTTTTTTTTTTCCTTGTCAAGATATCAAATGTATAACAGCATACACACACGCGCGCGCGCACGCGCGCGCAAGCGCGCGCGCGCACACACACACACACACACACACACACACACGCACGCGCGCGCGCGCGCACGCACCACCTCCCCCCTCCCACCCCCCCCCCACACACACACATGTTGTACAGCAAAACCTCTCACGAAAGGCTCCATGGAAAGCATCTTCACTTTTACGCCTTTGGGGGGTTTTGTTTGTTTTTATTTCTTAACTTTAATTTTCGGGAACAGATTTCTCTTGTCTCTCGCCTATAGGGCCTACTAAAATTCTCTCTCCAGCAAAGACTTCTTCTGTCTGAGCCTGTAATTTCTGTGAAAATGATTCTTTGTTGTCGATATTAAACTTGCTTCATCAACAAAAAATGGACTCCCGATTTTCATTCCCCCCGGGACAATTCTGTCTTTGTCTACAGGTCTAATAGAATTATGTCCGCACAGAAGACTCTTTAAAGATCTGCTTTTCTTTCTGGAGCGTCATTAAATTTCTCTTTTATTTTTGTCAATGAATCTCCGTAACACTCCCTCTCTCTTAAAACCCTTTTTTGCTCTTGTGCCTGGGTTTGTGTGCTTGTTAGTTTTTCGTTTCTAGAACTACATTTACTGTCTCTATGTTTACAAGAATTATCTCTACATTACATGCTACATTTTATCACGGGCACCGCTAAGAAAAGAGCGCAGGAGTCATTCGTATGTTGGTGTGCGTGTCATTTTTCTGGAACAGTTTTATCAATCTCTTTTCTAGATTTACCTCGCCAACAAAGTTTCTGCCTTTCGAAGTCTCCATATTCTCTCGAAGCAATTCTTTTTCTTTGTCTGTGTTAGATTAACATCTTGATAAAGACACCTTTTCCTTCAGGTTTGTCATTTCTTTCTACTAAATTGTATTTCTCTTTGTCTAGACAATTTTTTTTAATAACAAACGTTTCCTCCCTTCAAAGACTTCTTTGTTTCCTTTTCTTTTCTTGTCTTGTCTTGTCTTTTCTGTGTCTTTTCTTTTCTGGGTCGTGATACTCTCTGTCTGCACAAGACCTGTCTGTTCTCTTTTCTTTTCTTTTCTTTTCTTTTCTTTCCTTTTCTTTTCTTTTCTTGTCTTGTCTTGTCTTTCCTTTTCTGGGTCGTGATACTCTCTGTCTGTACAAGACCTCTCTGTTTTCTTTTTCTTTTCTTGTATTTCTTTTCTTTTCTGGGTCGTGATACTCTCTGTCTGTACAGGACCTCTCTAGTTTCTTGTCTTTTCTTGTCTTGTCTTTTCTTTTCTGGGTCGTGATACTCTCTGTCTGTAGAAGACCCCTCTGTTTTTTTTTCTCTTCTTGTCTTTTCTTTTCTGAGTCGTGATACTCTCTGTCTCTGCAAGACCTCTCTGTTTTCTTGTCTTTTCTTGTCTTGTCTTTTCTTTTCTGAGTCGTGATACTCTCTGTCTGTATACAAGACCTCTCTGTTTTCTTGTCTTTTCTTGTCTTGTCTTTTCTTTTCTGGGTCGTGATACTCTCTTTTGTACCAGACCTCTCTGTTTTCTTTATTTACTTTTCTTGTCTTTCTTTCTGGGTCGTGATACTCTGTCTGTACAAGACCTCGCCAGCTAAGACCCCCTGGCCTGAAAAGACCCAAATTGTGTGAATTCTGAGATATCGTTGCCGACAGGTGCCACTGTCGGGCAGCTAACGACAGTCTCTCACGGTTCCCTACAAACAGTCTGGAGGGGTGACGGGAGTCTGGCACCGTGTTGGCAAAAGGGCATTGTGTTCTGGAATCACCGTTGAGGACACATGAACAGCCCTGAAACTTCGCAGCTCTCGCCGACAGATTTTCTACATTTGACATGACAGGCCGTCTCTGAAGCTAAAAGACAAAGGAAATGGAGGTCTTTGTGGTATGGAATCAATGATATCCAGCCCACCCCCACCTCCACCCTCCCACCGCTCCCATCTCTCTCTCGCTCTGTCTCTCTCTCTCTCTCTGTCTCTGTATCTGTCTGTCTGTCTGTCTGTCTGTCTGTCTGTCTGTCTGTCTGTCTGTCTCTCTCTCTCTCTCTCTCTCTCTCTCTCTCTCTCTCTCTCTCTCTCTCTCTCTCTCTCTCTCTCTCTTTTACCATGCGTCAATTTCAATAGTTTTTGTGTGTGTTTTTTTTTTCTCAAAAGGATCACACTATATGAAAAAGAAATAAAATGAACACACAAAGAAAGAAGAAAGAAAATGAGCGAGACAGAAGGAAAAGTATGTCGAAGAACAAAGAAAAACCACACACACACACACACACACACACACACACACACACACACACACACACACACACACACACACAGAGAGAGAGAGAGAGAGAGAGAGAGAGAGAGAGAGAGAGAGAGAGAGAGAGAGAGAGAAGACGGAAACGAAGAGGAAAGAAGAGAAAAGGCAAACAAAACAGACAACGGAAAGAAAGTTGTGACAGTGTCGGCGCCATATTGACGTCTCGAATCAGACAAGACCCGCAACGGGTAATAAACTTGATATTTAAAAAAAAAAAAAAAAGAAAAAAAAAAAACAAAAGCAAAACAAAACAAAACAAATCGTCCTCCAGGAGATCGGGGGCAAAAACAAAAACCCTCACATACATTTGTGAAAATAAGCCATCTCAGGTCGAAGACCAGTCAAAAATAATTCCATAAACAGGTTCTTTATTACGCAAAAATGGGTTCCAAAAGTGTTGAGTTATTGGTCTTCGACTTCGCCAAAGTGTTGTTTTGATGGCCAAAAAAGGGGTACGGTGGGTGGGGATGGAGTAGGGGAGAAGGGGGGGTATGGAGAGTGGGAGAGAGGAGGGAGAGACAGATGAAGAGGGAGACAGGAAGACAGACGTGATGAATACAAAGAAGGAGCCACATACACACAGAGCGGACTGATATATGCGCGCACGCGAGTGCACACACAGACACACACAGACGCACAGACACACAGACACACACACACACACACACACACACACACACACACACACACACACACACACACACACACACACACACACACACACATGCGCTATCACAAGCACACGCGCAGAGAGAGAGAGAGAGAGGGGGGGGGGGGGGGGGGGGGGGGGGGGGGGGGGATCCACGTGCCTTGAAATGGATGTGTGTTAACGCTTTGTTGTGTGTGTATGAACGCGAGGATACGCAGGTCCCCTTATCCACACCCCAAGTTATTTCTAACCCCTTCCTTTTCCGCCCACACCCACACCGCGCTAGTTTCGCGTGCGTGCGCGTGCCTGTGAGAGAGAGAGAGAGAGAGAGAGAGAGAGAGAGAGAGAGAGAGAGAGAGGAGAGAGAGAGAGAGAGAGAGAGAGGGGGGGGGGGGGAGAAAGCTGAGTGTTTATCATTTTTAGCCGTCCCGACCGTATAGGGCCTTTATTTTCATACGCAAGGCTTATGCAGTTTGCCCTACCGATCATACCGAATACTTTATACTAATACCTCAAAGCCTACGCCATTCGCCCTGCCGACAATTCCCAGCCTTTGTATTATTAATACCCCAGCCCACGCCATTCGCCGTGCCGACCATTCCGAGCCTTTGTATTATAGGCCTACGCCATTCGCCCTGTCGACCATCCCAGCCTTTGTATTAATACCCCAGGCCTACGCCATTCGCCCTGCCGACCATTCCAAGCCTTTGTATTATTAATACCCCAGGCTTACGCCATTCGCCCGGCCGACCATTCCCACCTTTGTATTATCATCATACCCCAGGCCTACGTCATTCGCCCTGCCGACCATTCCGAGCCTTTGTATTATTAATACCCCAGGCCTACGCCATTCGCCCTGCCGACCATTCTAAGCCTTTGTATTATTAATACCCCAGGCTTACGCCATTCGCCCTGCCGACCATTCCCAGCCTTTGTGTTATCAATACCCCAGGCCTACGCCATTCGTCCTGTCGACCATTCCGAGCCTTTGTATTATTAATACCCCAGGCTTACGCCATTCGCCCTACCGACCATTCCGAGCCTTTGTGTTATTAATACCCCAGGCTTACGCCATTCGCCCTGCCGACCATTCCAAGCCTTTGTATTATTAATACCCCAGGCCTACGCCATTCGCCCTGCCGACCATTCCAAGCCTTTGTATTATTAATACCCCAAGTCTCGCCATTCGCCCTGCCGACCATTCCAAGCCTTTGTATTATTAATACCCCAAGCCTACGCCATTCGCCCTGTCGACCATTCCGAGCCTTTGTATTAATACCCCAGGCCTACGCCATTCGCCCTGCCGACCATTCCAAGCCTTTGTATTATTAATGGCCCAGGCCTACGCCATTCGCTCTGCCGACCATTCCAAGCCTTTGTATTATTAATACCCCAGGCCTACGCCATTCGCCCTGTCGACCATTCCGAGCCTTTGTATTAATACCCCAGGCCTACGCCTTTATATTAATATCCTAGGCCTCTGCTGTTTTCTCTCTTCTTTACTTCTTTATTTCCTTCTTTCTGCTGTCTTTCTGAACTTTTTCATTATTTTTTTTTCGTTCCTTTCTTTCCATCATTTTTTTCATCCTTTCTACTCTTCCAACTTTCTTTTGTCGTTTTTTTTTCTTATTTCCTTCTTTGTGTCATTCCTGTTTCTTTTTCTTATTTTTTTTTTTTACCTGTCTTTCCCTTTTGGTCTGTTCTTCCGTCCTCTTCATCAGATAAAAAAAAAAATCTATGGCGCACGTGTATAATGATTGCTTGTGGTTAACCTTCCTGTCTTGGCGGTATTTTTTTTAAGTTTCTGATCTTATGACTTGCCCAGGTTTCAGCAACAGATGCCTAAGGTGTTACAAGGTGACAATATTGCTTGCAGACTTGCAGACGCGCCTATTTATCGCTGCTACCCCACTTCCCCACGTGAGTTTAGTTGGCAGTGTATATTTTAGTAATACAGAACTCTTATTTTGTATCATACATAGATCGTTCGAGTCACAAATGTCAAGCGTACTGGCAATTGGCCGTTCACTGATCGTTCAGCTCTCATCTGTTGTCAAACTATTTTGGTGCTTCGTCGATCCACTGACATCTGTCTTAAAATGAGAGCTGCTTTTGTCATGCATCAATGGTTCAACATATAACTGTGGTCAGATAATTGCCGTTGTCTCATAATACTTCAATCGTTCGTACTACAACTGTGGTCAAATGTATAAAGCTGCCTTGTCATGTGCGAATCGTTCAACCTACATCTGTCATCAAACATGCTACTTTTCTTTATCCTCCTTACAAATGCGAATGTTTTCATATCGATC
>JADBJO010000251.1:505000-507500 GCA_016801955.1 Conus betulinus | reverse complement strand
TGATAGTGACGATGTGCTTTATTTGCTGCCGTTGTAGTTGATGCTATTGTTGCTGTTGCTATTCCTTTGTTTTGTTCGTGTCATTGTTTCTGTGTTGTTGTTGCTTCTCCAGCTGTTTTCTGTTGTTGGTCGCTGCTGCTGTTGCTGCTGTTGTTGTTGTTGTTGCTGCTGCTGCTGCTGCTGCTGCTGCTGCTGCTATTGTGTTTCTTGTGGCTGCTGATTTTGTTGTTGTTGTTGTTGCTGTTGTTGCAGCAGGTACTGCCGCTGCTGCTGCTGCCACTGTTATTGCAGGAATTTGGCGATGGTGATGATGCTTTTTTTTCTTTTCTTTTCTTTTCTTTTTTTTTTTTTTTTTTTTTTTTTTTGTTGTTGTTGTTGGTGGTGGTGGTGGTGGTGGTGTGGTGGTGTCACTACTATTTCTATCGTTGTTATTCCTGCCTCTGTTGTTGCAGCTGCTGTTTGCTGCTGTTGTGTCTGCTGTTGGTGTGATGGTGTTGTTTCTGTTGCTGTTGTTCTTATCACTGCTGTTTCTGTTGTTGCTGATATGCTGTTGTTGTTGGTGGTGGTGGTCTGGTTGTTGCTATGTTTGTTCTTCTTGTCGCTGTTATCGAACCTTATAAATTGCAAGCTGAATGTTGTTAATGAGTTGTACTCAATAGGCCTACGGCGAACCATCTTGTGTTTTGATACTGCATCTGCTTTCGATTGCTTTATTCAAAACGGATGCACTTATAAACTGATGCATGCTCTCACACATGCACCCACTAATGCACGTATTTGTGCACGTGCGAGTTTGCGCAGAGAGAGAGAGCGGGGGGGGGGAGAGAGAGAGAGAGAGAGAGAGAGAGAGAGAGAGAGAGATAGAGATAGACACACGGACACAAAGATGAAGTTAAATCTTATGCTTTGGGTTATTATGGTAACAAATGTAAATGTAAATTTCTGAATTCAGTTTCAAGCTGCTCTTATCAATGTCGTGGGAGATTTCAACGTGTTTGATGACTTATGTGCATTTTGGAGATTTTACGTGTGGTTGGGGGTTTCAATGTTTTTGGGGATTTTACTGTTTAGGGGGAAGGGTGTGTATTTGTACATGGTTTTGAGATTTCAGTCACTTTAGGCAATTTAATGGTTGCTGAGATTTGGCAAGTTTGGGTTATTTTAGTGTGCTTGGAGATTTCAGTATGTGAGGAGATATGAGCATGTTTGGAAAAGTTGAGGTGTTTGGAGATTTAATGTGTTTCGCGAATTTTATGTATACTGGACATATGAACGTGTTGAAGACTGTTTTTCTTTTTTTTAGTACGTTTTGAACAGTTTGATGTGAATGGAGATTTCAGCATGTTTTCTTCAACACTTAATTTCGTTGAATATTCTAAAGTGATTTAGGACATTTGAATGTGTTTGAAGATTTTAGTGTATTTTTGGACATTTTATATCAGTGTCTTTGAAGATATTTGTGTGTTTGGATTTAGTTTTGTCTCCTGAGATTTCAACACATTTGGAGATATTTGGGAGATGTTCGTGTGTTTAAAAAATTCAAGTGCATTATGTTTGTTTGTTTTTTTTTTTTTTAATGTGGTTTGACATTAACTTTTCTGTGTATTCAGTTTGAATGTTAATGTGTTTGGAGATTTAAGCTTTTTTCAATGTGTTTGAAGAGTTTGATACGTGTCAAGCATTTAGTGCATTTGGAGATTTTAACGAATATATAAATTTCAGCGTGCTTCGGATATTATTATTTACATATTTCGATATTTTAGTATTAACTTGATGTGAAAGATTTTGAGATTTTCACGTGTTGGATTGATTCCACTCAATTGCCAGATTTTCGCGACGCAAAGTAAAGATTTTGTAATCAAATCAACGTGCGCCTTCATTTTCTTTTTTCATTGTAAGAACTGTATGCGATGTCTACCTCACATACGCTCGCTATCTCTGTCAGACATCTGTTTCTGCAGCCAAAGGAAGACGCATGTTTCAAATGATCGGCAAGAACTTAGGTGCTTAAAGGAAATATTTCAAGCCACAAGATTATCACCGAAAAAGGTGTGTGAAAAGAAACACAGACGGAAGGGAAAAAAAAAAGATAGAAAGACAGAGAAGAAAAGAAAAAAGAAAGAAAGAAAGCGCAGATAATTCATACCTTCATATCTGATAACCCCGGTAAGAAGAGACCTGGAAAATACCTCACAGGAAAACATTTCCTTACCTTATAGTGCGGTTCAACTGTACATACAACTACTGTTAAAAAGTCCGGAGGGTTATAGGAGAGAAGGGAGAGTGGGGAGTGAAAGGAGTTGGCGAGAAAGGAGAGATATGAGAAAGGGGGGGGGGGGGGGGGGGGGGCGGCGGATGGTGGTAGGGGTGGGGTGTGGAGACGAGGGTCCCTGGATAGGGACGGGAGGGTAGGGGACGGAGGGGGGGGGGGGGGGGGCGGTCGGCGGGCAGGAATGGGACTAAAAGCTGGCTGATAACTCATTTAAAAGCTGGCTCGCCG
>JADBJO010000251.1:470000-482500 GCA_016801955.1 Conus betulinus | reverse complement strand
AAAAAAAAAAAAAAATGAATAGAGAGGAAATCCAAAAGAACGCCCTCGAGCAAATGTTTCATCAGACTCCCACTTTCATCCCACCAAGGTCAAGGTCACTTCATCCCACCAAGATCAAGGCCACAGCTTTGGATTTTGTTTTTGATTTCTTGCTTTTGGTGGTGGTGGTAGTGATGAATTGAAGTGATTTTTTTCCCCCATATGTTTTGGTATTTTGTAATTGAGGAACACACATGTAACATGTAACATGTAAGCGACAAACAGCATTCATGAACGTCATAGTGGCAGATTGTGATTATGTTTCGACCTGATTCAATTGAAGGGAATTGAGGGGAAGGGGGAGGGGGAGGGGGAGGGGGGAAGGGGGATGGAAGGGGGCTGAATTCAGTTCTGACGACGTGCATGTTGTGCATGCACCTCCCAAAATCGCTGCTTTGCCAGTTAGTCTGCGAAGTGCTGTAGTAACTTGGAAGAAAAAAGACAGAAGACTGCATGACAATGTAGACAAATATGGGATGGGGGAGGGGGGGGGGGGGGGGTGGAGGCAAGTAGAAAAGGGTAGGAAAAGGTGAGAAATGCTAGAAAAGGTAGAGAGGAATAGGAAAAGGTAGAGAAAGAATAGGAAAAGGTAGAGAAGAACAGGAAAAGGTAGAGAAGAACAGGAAAAGGTAGAGAAGAATAGGAAAAGGTAGAGAACAATAGGAAAAGGTAGAGAAGAACTGGAAAAGATAGAGAAGAATTAGAAAAGATAGAGAAGAATAGGAAAAGGTAGAGAAGAATAGGAAAAAGGTAGAGAAGAATAGGGAAAGGTAGAGAAGAACAGGAAAAAGGTAGAGAAGAATTGGAAAAAAAATTGAGAAGAATTGGAAAAGTAGAGAAGAATTGGAAAAGATAGAGAAGAATAGGAAAAGGTAGAGAGAAGAATAGAAGAATAGGAAAAGGTAGAGAAGAATAGGAAAAGGTAGAGAAGAACAGGAAAAGGTAGAGAAGAATAGGAAAAGGTAGAGAAGAACAGGAAAGGTAGAGAAGAATTGGAAAAAATTGAGAAGAATTGGAAAGGTAGAGAAGAATTGGAAAAGATAGAGAAGAGGAGGAAAGGAGAAGAATAGGAAAAGGTGGAGAAGAACAGGAAAAAGAAGATAGAGAGAATAGGAAAAAAGAAGAAGAACAGGAAAAGGTAGAGAAAGAATGGGAAAAAGGTAGAGAAGAATAGGAAAAGATAGAGAAGAATAGGAAAAAAGAGGAGAAGAACAAGAAAAGGTAGAGAAAATGGGAAAAAGGTAGAGAAGAACAGGAAAAGATAGAAACGAATAAGAAATGGTTAGAAAAACGAAAAAGAAAAGGTAGAAAACGAAACGAAAAAGAAAAGGTAAAACGAAAATGAAAAAAAGTAGAGAAGAAGAGGGCAAGGAAGACAAAAGATAGAAGAGATAGGAAAAAAAGTAGAAAAAGGTAGAAAAAGGTAGAAGGAAGACAGGTAGAAGACAATGAGAAAATGAGGGGGAAACCATAGGTAAAGGTAGAAAAGAATGTCACCAAAAATAGGGGGACACTGTGAGCAAAAAACAGGACACAGTAGTAAAACATAGGAAAACTATACAAAAAAAGGGCAGGGAACAATACTAAAGATAGGAAACCGTTGGAAAGGTGGGAAAACAGTTGCTTACGCAGAGAACGATAGGAAAAGGTCGGATATAGTAGGGAAAGGGGAGAAAAACAATCGGAAGGCTAGAAAGGGAACGACAGAAGAGAGTAGAAAATGTAGAAAGCAGCAGGAAATAAGGAGGACACGGTCGGAAAAAAGGTAAAAGAAAGGTAGAAAGGATGAGAAAAGGAAGAAAATGAATAAATAAAAGAAAAACAAAAAGTAAAAGCAAAAGGCAAGTAAAGGTGTGTGTGTGTGTGGGGGGGGGGGGGGGGGGGGGGGGGGGGTGGGGTTTACAACGAGAGGAAAACGTAACGAAAGTAAGACAAGGTAGGTATGGAAAACTAACTCAAGGCAGAAAAGTGTAGGGAAAAAGAAAGAACAGGTACAGAAGTGCAGAAAGATGAATACAGCAGTAGAAAAAAAATAGACACCAAAAAAAAAAAATGACAAAAAGGTAGGCAACAGCAGACACAGGCTGAGGAGGAGTAGGATGAAATATATAGAGAAATTATCAAAAGGAAGTGTAGAGAAAAGTAGGAAAAAGCACCAGAGAGTTAGAGAAGGTAGAATCGGTGAAAATAAAAGTAGGAAGAAAAAAAAACACAGGGAAAGTACGAAATTGTAGCAAACGTCTGGAAAAGAAAGCAAAGCTAGAAAAAAGGCAGAAGAGCGTGGGGATAAAGACAGGAAACAAAAGAAAAGGATGGGGAAAGGTAGGGAAAAGGTAGTGAACTAGATAATAGAAAAAAGGGAAATAAGAGTACGGAACGTCAGGCAAAAAGTAGGAAAAGATAAAAGTACAAAACAGGAAGGGGAAAAAAAAGCCGCGCAAACGTTTGAGAAAAAGGTGTTAAAAGTGAGAAAGGGAAAGGCAGGCAATACTGCAAATAAGCAGGTTCAAATAGTGACAAGAAAAACGTAAGCCACGTTGAAAACGTAGGAAAAGGAAAAGAACAGTCAGGATAAAGACGGAAAAGGTAGGAAACGAGGGAAAAGAAAAGTGAAACATATGAAAGGAAGATTACGGTAAAGTAGGAAAGGAAAAAGGTAGGCAAAAGTGAAAAAAGGAAAAAAGGTGAGCGAAGGTTGGAAAAGGCTCGGCAAATTAGGAGGAAAAGTTGGGCAAAATGGGTTGGAAAGGAGATGAACAAAACAGAACAAAAATGGCTGTGACAGAGAAAGAAAACCGTAGGAGACAGTAAAAAGAGGAAAAGTGGACAAAATGAGGAAAAGGAAAAAAAAATTACAAAAGCAGATAAAGGGTATGTAAAATGACCGAGGGTTTGGTAGGCAAAAATAGGAAATGGAAAAGGGAAGTAAAAAATTGGGGAAAAAAAAAAAAAAAGCAGGCAACAATTGAAAAAAAAAAAAAACGAAAACCGTGAGCAAAAATATGAAGAAGGGCAGGCAAACATATGAAATTAAAACGTGATAGGAAAATGAAAGCGAAACAAAGCAAAAAAGGAAAAATATAGGTAAAGGTAGGGATAGGAAGAACACAAATTCAGACAAAGAAATGGGCAAAAGAAGGAAACAAGACAGAACAATGATCCAGTTGCAAAGTGAGACGACTGCAAGCGGAAATCTAAACAAATCTTAAATAAATGTTAGCGAACCACCATTAAAAAAAAAAAAAAAAAAAAAAAAAACAAACGAATCACAAGACAAAAACACGACGCGTTTGACCCCTTACGTCTTCTTCAGGCAAGATACAAAACAATTAGGACAACGAAAAATGAACGAGCAATCATCAAAAAAAAAAAAAAAAAAAAAAAAAAACCCTAGCAGTGACAGGGAAAGAAAGCCGTAGGAGACAGTAAGAAGAAGAAAAAGTGGACAAAATGGGGGGAAAAACAATTAAGGACAATGAAAATGCACGAGCAATCACCACTATACCCACGCAGTTTTGAATCTCACGGTTTCTTTTTGAAGGTTTGAAAAGTTGTTGAAGAAGACAAAGATTAACAAAGTTGCCTGAATGATCTTCAAAAAGCAGAATAAATACTTTTTAAGAAGACCGAGGGAACGATCTTCAAATCACTCTATATGAAGACTTGTCCGATTGGGCTTTCATCTGGCATAATTTTATCCACGGGGAAACTTTTGTCCAGGGGGGGGGGGGGGATGGCACGGTAGTCCTTTGTCCTACAACTGAAAACCCAACGCACACTCGTCGTATTCGTACACTCACCTATCGATCAACTTAATCATGTGAACCTTCGAAACGGTGGATGCTGGTGGTAGTAGTGTAGTGGTGAGTGAGTGATGGTGATGGTGCCGGTATCATCAGATGATGATGATGATAATGATGAAGGATGGAAGGATGGAGGAGGAGGGGGAGGGGGGGGGGGGGGGGGGGGGGGCGTGGAGTAGAGAGACGACAGCACGGAAGAGTTTCTAGAAAGTGAAAGAGAAAGAGAATGGAGAAGCTGACGAGGACGGGGGGGGATAGGGGGATGCGGAGGGTGGAGGGGGGGAGGGGGGGGGGGGGGGGGGCAGGGGGGGGCAGGCAGATAAATGTCATAAAGTCAACACGTGAGCAAGCTGATTGTTGAAGCTATGGATCGTGTATTTCTTTCCTTGGCACTTTTTCGCTGCTTCACTCTGTTCTTTCGGTGTGTGTGTGTGTGTGTGTGTGTGTGTGTGTGTGTGTGTGTGTGTGTGTGTTGTGTGTTTGTGGAAATGTGTGTGTGTGTGTGTGTGAGAGAGAGTGTGTGTGTGTGAGTGTGTGTGTGTGTGTGTGAGTGTGTGAGAGTGAGATTTTTTGTGGAAATCGTGAGAGAGAGAGAGAGAGAGGGAGAGAGAGAGAGGGGGGGGGGGGGAGGGAGAGGAGAGAGAGAGAGAGAGGAGAGAGAGAGAGAGAGAGAGGAGAGAGAGAGAGAGAGAGAGAACCACATGAAAGTATCAAGAGATAGGTCATGAGAAAAAAGGAGGGGAAGAAGGACAGAGAAAGAAAAGAAAGAAGAAGAAGAAGAAGAAAGAAGGAGAAGAGAGGAAAAGAAGAAAAAGAAGAAGGAAAAGAAGGAGGATGAAGAGAGGAGGAGGGGGAAAAAAGGAGAAGAAGAGAAGGAGGAGGAGAAGAAGAAGAAGAAGAAGAAGAAGAAGAAGAAGAAGAGAAGAAGAAAGAAGAAGAAGAAGAGAAGAAAGGGGAAGAAAGAGAAAGAAAAAAGCGGTAGAAAAGAAAAGAAGATGTGGGGAAGTCTCGTAAATAAATTTGTGCGGACCCTAGAAATGTTTAATTTGGATATTGCACATATGATCCACAAAGAAGAAAAAAAAAACTGTCGCACTATGTCCCAAAATTAATTCATTGTAATAGATTATCGCCAGAGAAACGTCAAATGTAATACATTTCAGGAAGCTATGTTTTTTGTATACGGTAAACTTTTCACCAACAATGAATAAAAAACGTCGGAAACATGAGCATATATCTCTTTTTACAATGATGACATTTAAATTGGTAACATCTTTTGCTGATAGAAATGACAATGCAGAACATACCTCGATTACTAGGTATTATGGATAAGAACCGTTAAGCTTCAGTTTTAACCAAACATGGTGCTTGGTATGATTTTTTATATAGTTCACGTAAAACTATCGGGATACACAGATCATTTCATTTGGGAAAAAAAAAGCAGAAAGAAAGGGAAAAAAACACGATCTGCTTACTGTGAAACTAAAAAAAAATCAATATAAAAGAACGCGGACGGGCTAGACAGACAGTATATATAAATGAGATCGGAAGAAAAAATACAGTATGTATGTTATTGTCCAAACCAGTTATATTCATATAGTCAAACAAATCTTAAATAAATGTTAGCGAACCGCCAAGAGAAACGTGGACAAACGAGTCACAAGACAAAACACGACGCGTTTCGACCTCTTAGGTCTTCTTGAGGCAAGACACAAGTTGATTCAACGCCTACCTCGCGCTGAAGAGATCCAAGCTGAAGTGACAAATTCGTTCATTTTCATTGTCCTATTTGTTGTGTCTTGCCTGAAGAAGACATAAGAGGTCGAAAATGCGTCGTGTGTTGTCTTGTGACTCGTTTGTCCACGTTTCTCTTGGCGGTTCGCTAACATTTGGATTTGTTTAGATTTCCGCCTGCAGTCATCTCACTTTGCAACTAGATCATATAGGTATGTTCATATCATTCAAACTAGTTATGTTCATATTAATCAACACCAGTTATGTTGCATTATTCAAAACTAGTCATGTTCCTCGGACAAACGGGCGACAACCCTATGTACAGTGATAAAGTACAGTGCCAGTCTGAACCGAAAACAAAAATAATGAAATCAAAGTCATGAAAAAATGAGATAGGTCGTCTTTTTAAAAAAAAAAAATGCTGTGTTTTGATTTTGGCTCTTTATGTCCAATAAGAAAAACAGAACAGACGAGAGAGAGAGAGTTGTGCATACGCAAAAAAGAACGAGTTTAAAGCTACTAGACAATATAGTCATCCCATAAATCACAGCTGGTATACAATTCGCCAGCTGACAGTTTAGATCGTTCTCCATCATCGGTGCAAGGTTCGCACGGTCATAGACCAAGAGTTCGCATTCAGGCGCCACGAGGTCAAAATCCCGACTGGCGGTAAACAGAGAAACTTTGCCATCATTTTTTTACTCCCAGTTCTTATAGAACAGGGAGTACTTTACAATGGGAACGAAGAAATGCTGTCTGTGTGTCTGTCTGTGTGCCTGTCTGTCTGTCTGTCTGTGGTCAAAGTGTGTACAACTCGCTCCAGACAAAACTAATGGGCCGATCTTTCTGAAAATGTGTAGGTATGTTTATTATGGGTCACGAATGATGGCCGATGTTTTATTTTACGGTCCATAACGGTTTTTCTTCTTTATGGAATATCTCAAAAAGAACTTGGCCGATCTTACTGCAAATTTGTAGGTATGTTCATTATGGGTCACGATGATGCCTGATGTTTTTATTTTACCGTTATATCCGTTACTAACGGTTATTTTACGGGTCCATAAACGGTTTTTCTTTTTTATGAATATCTCAGAAAGTACTTGACCGATCTTTCAATTTGTAGGTATGTTCATTGTGGGTCACGGATGATGGCCGATGTTTTATTTTACCGTTATGGAAAATCTCAGAAAGTACTTGGCCGATCTTTCTGAAAATTTGTAGGTATGTTCATTATGGGTCACAGATGATGGCCGATGTTTACCAGAATAGACGTTACTAACGGCTATTATAACGGCCCAAAACGGTTTTTCCTCTTTGTGGAATATCTCACGCGCATTCAAGATAAACTGGGAGTATGTTTATATGCTTTGCATTTTTTTTACTGCCCATTTTAACATCTTAACATGTGGTCGTTCGAAGGACATCAGTATGCCGCAAGAACACCCCCCCCCCCCCCTCCCGCCCGTCCTGCCCCTGTATAGCGTTCCCTGTCGGTAAGGTCAACGTTAGAGGGTGTGGACGTCAAATCAAACCATGAGAATCCCCGCAGCTACGTCATCATTGAGCGCCGAGAGGTGTCCTTAACAGTAGCGGCACAGCAAGCAGCAGCGTAATAATAGACTGGTAAAATGAATACGGATGCATGCAGTGAGAAGATGAAACACCGCAATGCGCGCTCGGAAGAACTAACCAGCAGCAGCAGCAGCAGAAGTAGTGGCAGCAACAGCATAACGGAAAGGAGGACAGGGTTGGAATTTGAGGGGGGGGGGGGGGGGGAGGGGGGTTGGAGCGTAGAGAATGAGGCAACGGGGAGAAAGAGGCAATTGAGAGAACGAGGCAGATGGGTAGTAGGGGTAGTATGAAGTGGTGGAGAGAAAGGGGATGGGAGGATGCGGAAGGGGAATGGGCAACAGGGAGAATGAGGCAACAGGAAGAATGAGGCAACAGGGGGAATGAGGGCAACAGGGAGAAGAAGGCAACAGGGAAAATGAGGCAACAGGGAGAATGAGGCAACAGGGAACAGGGGATGAGGCAACAGGTGGGAATGAGACAACATGGAGAAGAAGGCAACAGGGAGAATGAGGCAACAGGGAGAAGAAGGCAACAGGGAGAATGAGGCAACAGGGAGAAGAAGGCAACAGGGGAGAATGAGGCAACAGGGAGAAGAAGGCAACAGGGAGAAAGGAGAAGGCAACAGGGAGCAAGAAGGCAACAGGGAGAATGAGGCAACAGGGAGAATGGGGCAATTACGACTAAGTGAAGAGAATATGGTAATGAGAACGATAACTCAATGGCGAATATGGTAATGAGGATAATGACCCAGTGGGAGAATATGGCAACGGGGATAATGACCCAACGGGAGAATATGGCAATGAGGATAATGACCCATAGGAGTACATGGCAATGAGGATAATGAGCCAACGGGAGAAATATGGCAATGAGGATAATGACCCAGTGGGAGAATATGGCAATGAGGATGATACCCGATGGGAGAAACTCTGCAATGGCATAATGACCCAAAGGGTTTAGACAACTTCAAAGATATAATGAGGCAGCAGGGGAAAACAAAGCAATAGGGAGAATAGGACAGCTGGAACAATAAGACAATGAAGTTAGTGAGGCAATGGGGAGTATACTCAACGTGGATAATGAGACAACGGGGAAAATTAAGACAAAGGGGATACTGAACTGAAGGGAAGAAAGACAAAGGGCAAAAAACACGAGAACTGGGGAAGAATGCAGCGGGGATGATGAAGCAATATGGAGAATATGACGGGGGGAGAGGGGTGGGGTGGTAATGTTGCAAGGAGAGAATAAAGGAATTGGAAAAAAATCAGGTGATGGGGGAGAGTAAGGCAAGGGGGATTATGAGGCATTGGGAGCATGAGGCAGTGAGAAAATTGAGGCAAAGGGAATAATGAGATCATGAGGAGAATGAGCCAACGTGGCTGATGAGGAAGTGGGGAAATCGAGGCAATGGGGAAAAATGGGGACAAAGGGGACAGTGGTAATAATGAAGCCATGGGGAGAATGAAGCACCAGGGAGAATAAACAATAGCAAGAGGCGGCAAATGGAGAGAATGAGGAAATAATGAATGGTGAGAATGAGGCAATGGGAAAATAAGGCAATGGGGAGAATAATTGAATGGTGGTATTGATGCAATGGGTATTATAAGGCAGTGAAGAGAAACCGGCGAGGGTGGACTGCCAGAACCCAGTATCTCTTTTATATATATATATATATATATATATATATATATATATATATATATATATATATATATATATATATATATATATATATATATATATATATATATGTATGTATGTATGTATGTATGTATACATATATATATATATATATGTGTGTGTGTGTGCGTGTGTGTGTGTGTGTGTGTGTGTGTGTGTGTGTGTGTGTGTGTGTGTGTGTGTGTGTGTGTGTGTGTGTGTGTGTGTGTATGAGATACTGGGTTTTGGCAGTCAAACCTCGCCGGATGAAAAATATAAAATATAAAAAAGTGACGTTGAGGCAATGGGTATAATAAGGCATTGGGGAGAATATTGGAATGGTGACGTTGAGGTAATGGGTATAATAAGCCAATGGGGAGAGAATAATGGAATGGTGACGTTGAGGTAATGGGTATAAAATAAGCCAATGGGGAGAATAATGGAATGGTGACGTTGAGGTAATGGGCATAATAAGGCAATGGGGAGAATAATGGAATGGTGACGTTGAGGTAATGGGCATAATAAGGCAATGGGGGGAATAATGAAATGGTGACGTAGAGGTAATGGGCATAATAAGGCATTGGAAAGAAAAAGGCAACGGAGAGGATAAGGTGATGGAAAGAATAAGGCAATGGATACAAAAAGAAAGTATAATGAATATGGCAAAGGGAATAATGAGGCAATGGTAATGATGGGGCATCGGTGATGATGCAAACAATTCATGATGAAAATTCATATTGTGAACTACACACTGCAATGCAGAGTGGACAACTAGTGTCGACTCCGGACAGTGTTGGAAGTATAACTACTACCTACTCTCCTAAGCAGGACAAACAAACAAACAGAACAAAGCAAAAAAAAAAAAATCTGGCATGTGATGTGGAGCAAGACAATGGGAAAAAAAATGTCAGACTGTCTAGAGCTGCGATTGTTCATAGAGATATAACGACACTCGACGACAGTAATCAAAGATTGGTATAAAAAAAAAAAAAAAAAAAAAATCTAAGATAGTAATAACAAAGAGGAACTGCTCATGCGGATTTTTTTTTTCGGAAGGTAGTAATATAAAGTACTCTTGAGACCAGCAAGTGATTTTACGCTTTATCTGGTACCAGCAGCGTAGGAAACTGTACAGAAATCGCCGAAATCTGTAATGATTCACATGAAACAGATGAAAAACAACCCAGGCACATCCATTTTTGCGCTCTGTTTCAGGAGAAAAGCGATTGCTCGTTCTTCGTTTTCATGCTGTGGATGTTGTTTGTCTTGTCTGAAGAAGACCAAAGAGAGTCGAAACGCGTCGTATTTTGTCTTGTAATTTATTGTTTGTCTCTTTCAGTGGAATGGTTATTTTTCTTCTAAATTCAACCAATGGGTAAAATGAGGCGATGTGGGGTATGAGGCAGTGCCTAAAAGGCGGCAGTTGGGAGAATGAGGCAGTGGATAGAATGAATCAATGGTCAGAATGAGGCAGTGGATAGAGTGAATCAGTGGTCAGAATGAGGCAGTGGATAGAGTGAATCAATGGTCAGAATGAGGCAGTGGATAGAATGAATCAATGGTCAGAATGAGGCAGTGGATAGAGTGAATCAGTGGTCAGAATGAGGCAGTGGATAGAGTGAATCAATGGTCAGAATGAGGCAGTGGATAGAATGAATCAATGGTCAGAATGAGGCAGTAGATAGAGTGAATCAATGGTCAGAATGAGGCGGTGGATAGAGTGAATCAATGGTCAGAATGAGGCAGTGTGGATTGAGTGAATCAATGGTCAGAATGAGGCAGTGGATAGAATGAATCAATGGTCAGAATGAGGCAGTGGATAGAATGAATCAATGGTCAGAATGAGGCAGTGGATAGAGTGAATCAATGGTCAGAATGAGGCGGTGGATAGAGTGAATCAATGGTCAGAATGAGGCAGTGGATAGAGTGAATCAATGGTCAGAATGAGGCGGTGGATAGAATGAATCAATGGTCAGAATGAGGCAGGGATAGAGTGAATCCATGGTGAGAATGAGGCGGTGAGTAGAATGAATCAATGGTCAGAATGAGGCAGTGAATATAATGAATCAATGTCATTCGATAATACACTGATTGATTGGAAGCAGTGTTGAAAAAAATAAGGAAAATAAAAGAAGTTAAATTAAAATGGTTTCAAGCCAGAATATGCTATAGAATTCTGGTGACAAATAATGTCTTAAGCAAAATGGGCATTGCTGACAGTAGTTTGTGTAATTTCTGCCAAAAGAGAAAGACACAATAGAACACTACTTATTTACCTGTCAACATTCATGTCTTTTAGAAAGATACAATAGAACACTACTTATTTACCTGTCAACATTCATGTCTTTTTTGGCGGGAATTAGAGAAAGTCATGAAAGAAAAATGTGGAAACTGCAAACGTCTTCATTTAAAGTTTGAACGTGTCCTCTTCGGCACAGAAGACAACAGTAAAACTGATGAAGTATTGACCTTATTATTTTGTTAGGAAAATTTCATGTATACAAATGCAGATTAAACAAAACCAAAAACCAAACGTACATGTCTTTTTGAAAGAATTGCATATCAAATACAAGATAGAAAAATACGCACATGATTTAGAGATGAAGCACGCACATGATTTAGAGATGAAGCAATACGTGTTCAAAACAAAATGGTATCCATACACCAGTTTACTCAAAATATAATTTTTTCCTTAACATTTACTGTGTATCCCCTCCAAATAAAAAAAGATCATATATAAAAAAAAATCCAGATTAAGAAATGTTTACACTTTTGCTTTTGTTTTCTTCTGATTCGAAGTGAGTAGTGGTATCTTCTGCTACAAAAAAAATTATTAAACTTCTCTAATGATAAACCACCGCTTTGAGTCTTCTAGCGTGCTGATTTACAAACTGCAACGTGAAATGAAAGTTCCTATGAAAGAAGAGATTAAATCGAAGTATTATGTCCTTGTTATCATTTGTTTGACATAATCAACTTTAGTTGTGTAAAAAAAAAAAAATGAATCAATGTCAGAATGAGGCAGTGGGTAGAAATGAATCAATGGTCAGAATGAGGCAGTGGGTAGACTGAATCAACCGTGAGAATGAGGCAGTGGGTAGACTGAATCAACCGTGAGAATGAGGCTGTGGGGAGAATGGGATAGAATGAATCAACCGTGAGAATGAGGCGGTATGAATGTAGAATGAGGTGAGAATGAGGGAATGAGGTGTTGAATGAGGCAATGTGACAGTCAGCTAAATGAGGCAATATGGAGACTGTGACAGTCATTTAATGAGGCAATAGGGAGACTGTGACTGTTGAATGAGGCAATAGGCAGGGAGAATGTGACCGTCAATGTTGAATGAGGCAATAGGGAGACTGTGGACTGTTGAATGTTGAATGAGGCAATAGGGAGACTGTGACTGTTGAATGAGGCAATAGGGAGACTGAATGAGAATGAATGAGGCAATAGGGAGACTGTGACAGTCAGTTGAATGAGGCAATAGGGAGACTGTGACAGTCAGTTGAATGAGGCAATAGGGAGACTGTGACAGTCAGTTGAATGAGGCAATAGGGAGGAGAACTGTGACAGTCAGTTGAATGAGGCAATAGGGAGAATGTGACAGTCAGTTGAATGAGGCAATAATAGGGAGAATGTGACAGTCAGTTGAAGACTGTGACAGTCAGTTGAATGAGGCAATAGGGAGACTGTGA
>JADBJO010000251.1:455000-457500 GCA_016801955.1 Conus betulinus | reverse complement strand
AGAAGTTTCCACTAAACAGACAACATCGAATGAAGAAAAACAAACTGGATGAAATCTCTGTCTGCTAATTTATTAAACAATCCGCATTCCAGTGTAAAAAAGATTCACGCACGCTCTCCACCCCTTTCAAGTTGTAATAACATGTCACATGGATCACCAGTCTCACACAAACTTTCATTCTCGCTCAGCACATCAACATCGCCACGCTCACTTCCAACACCTTTCAAAACCCCCGTGCACAAATGCACGGGATCTGTGTAACACGTTTTTCTTAAACTAACACAGTTCACAACTCTGTCGTGCAGGCCTTCCTGTGGAACAGAGACACTGCCAATGATCGGTGGCAACTTACTTTTCGTACCCAGTGAATCTTGTGACACGGATGTTTTTTTTTTATGTCATTGGGCCGGCCACACCCCTTTCTAAGTTGAACAAGGTTGTCACTACCATCCAGCCCAAACTTTTTCCAATCGATCACGAGGTGATCATATACCATGAAAACTTTTTTTTATCCTTAGACCTGACAGGCTTTAGATGTGGAGAAAGCTTTTTCCGGATCTCCCTAACTCTGGGGAAAAGTCCTCCCCGATAAAAATGCCGGTTCCTTTCAATTCCTTTTGGCACGTAAAATCCTGTCCTTGTCTTTGAAACAAAAAAATGCACCGGGCTATGATAGGAGACTCTGGTTTTGCATTAAGGCGATGGACTCTGTCAAATAGAACATCATCAGAAAATTCTAGTTTATCAGTCAACATGTCTTTCACCTTGTCCTCACAGTCCTGCCGGCTCTCGGTCTTCATGCGTGGGATACCATGGATAATAAGATTTTCTTTTGATCTACTCTCCAAATCATCCATTTTTCTGTCCAAATCTTCCACTTTAGCACAAGATTATCATTTTCACACTTTAATCGTTCGTTCTCCTGCTTGAGGTCAGAAATTTTCTTGTCTTAGAGCAGACACATCATCCTTCAAAGAACAGTACACATCTTTCAAGTCCTTCATCTCATCACACATATGGTCAAACTTACTGTTCAGACCGTTCAGGGAGTCCATTACTTTCCTCAGGGAGGCCATCACGTCTTTCGTGGAGGGGTCCGACGGAAGCGTTGAGGCACCAGGTGGAGCTGCGCGACCGTCGACGCTGTCTCGTCGAGCAGAACCTCCACTGCCGAGGCGGGACTGACGCAAGTTGTCCTTAGAGCCAGGCCCTGGGTTCAGCTCCACTCCCCGCAACGCCGCAACAATTCCCGTAAAACAGTATGGAGAGTAACAGTCCAAGGTAGGTGACACCGTCTGTCCGTGTCTTCAACATTAACACTGACACTCTCATGGCGGCCTTAAATTTTGCCCGCTTCGACATAAATTGTGCATACACCGCCGCAAATTCACCACATACAGGTCTGAACCTGAGATTGTCCGAAAGCATGACAGCTGACACAACTTGTCAACAATCGACAGGTGACAGTCCCACTTCTACCTGGACAAAACAACGTAGAAAGGCAGAGCACATGCAACGTGACTTCTCCACTCGATCACTCCCCCACCCCCACACCCCCACCCCCGCCCCACCCCCGTTGGCCTTTACCTAGGGTTGAGTATGCTTTGGGACTCAGATGGGAAAAAAGACTGGAAGCACAAATTTGAGTTTCAACCATCTCATGGCTGAGACTCTGACAATGTCGCACTGGTTTCTGGCCAGCACTACAAGTGTCTGTATCTCTCGGGGCTGGCTGACGCCCGGATATAATCATATTAAAACCAGAGGTAGAGTACAGCCCTGTCGTGTAGTCTCAAACAGAATTCGGTAGCAGCATTTTCATCATTTTCACACTCATTAAATCAGTATTATTATGACTGGAGTCTCAAACAGAATGGAATTCGGTACCATCATTTTCATCATTCTCATCCATATCAAATCAGAATTTAGGATTCTCTTTGAAATGTAGCTCTTCCTGCCCCTTGCCCTTAGAGACCTCACCCTCAATGTCCTCTTCCTGCTTACGCATGCCCTGGTGAACTCGTCGTCGAGGTCGTCAGGTCTCGATGAGTTCATAGGCACTGGCGTTTGACAGGGGTGGTGGTGCTTTCTGGAAGTGGACCTTCCCCCCCCCCCCCCCCCCCCCCCCACCTCATGTTGGCTCTGCGGCTAAGCAGTGATTGTCATCAGCAGGTGCACGATGTCCTAGGTATATTGGATTAGAACCGACCCCCTGCCCCTCCTCCCAGTGAGCATCATCGTGAAGACTCTGCAGCAGCACAGTGACTCTTGAAATGAACTGCCGTATGACGACTCAATGTTGATAGCTTCCCATGGCCTGCGAGACTGGGGGGTGCGACTGGATGGCCCGGGTGTGGGTGTGTTTTGGGTAAGAAATGCTTCTGACAGAGCACTGAAAATAAGACATTTAAAAAAAACTGAAAAACTGACCAAAAAAAATTCGAGGGGTGGGGGTGTGGGAAGAGAGAAGAGAGAGAGAGAGAGAGAGAAAAGAGAGAGA
>JADBJO010000251.1:442500-450000 GCA_016801955.1 Conus betulinus | reverse complement strand
CACACACACACACACACACACACACACACACGTAGCTTGCCTCCCCCCCCCTTCCGCCCCCCCCCCCCCCTTCCCTTTCCCTGCCCCCCATCCCCTTCCCCACCCACGCCCCCCACCCTCACTTCCCACTACTTCAACTGTAAGGCTTTTGCTAAAGGAAAAAGCTGTGGGGTCGAATGGCCTCTGTTGTGTTGTTGCTGATAATTAGTTCGCGGTGGTCGTGGTACTAACGCCTCCCTCAGTGTAGAACCCGCCTAAGTCAGCCTACTACGACTACTGTTACCTATGATACTGCTACCTCAACCTCTGTTACCCATGGTACTGCTGTGACTGTTGTTGGTACTATTACTTCTGTTGCTTCTGCTGCTGCTGCTGATGTTGTTGTTGCTGATGCTGCTACCACATTTACACCACTACTACTACTACTACTACTGCTGCTGCTGCTGCTGCTGCTGCTGCTGCCACAAGGGTTCTACTGCTGCTGTTACTACTTCGACTACTTCAACCACCATTACTGCCTGTACTGCTACATCTACTACCACTGCTGTTTATGCTGCTGCCGCTGCTACCACTGCCACTGCTGCTGCCGCCGTTGTTCTACTGCTACTACTGCTGCTGCTGGCGGCGGCGGCTACTACCACGACTACTACCACAACTACTACTACTACTACTACTACTACTACTACTACTACTACTGCTGCTGCTGCTGCTGCTGCCGCCGCCGCTATTACTACCACTTCTACTAACACGGGCGTAGGAAGATCTTGAAGCAGGGGGCGGGAGGAGGGTTGAAACGAAAAGTGGGCATCGGAGATGGGGGAAGGTGGGTTGGTGGTAAGAGTTATGAACGTAACGGGGTTTTTTTTGTTTGTTTGTTTGTTTTTGTTTTTTGTTTGTTTGTTTGTTTTTGAAGGCGCTCTTGAGGCCTCTACCCGGAAAAATAATAATGTGCAAGTGTAAATCCATCCCCACTTACACAAAACAAAACCAAAAAAAAATTAGAGGTGAGGGGGCGAGAGAGGTGGGACTGGGCACCTAGGACCCACCAATCCCCATCTTTCGCCTACCCCTGCCCCCACCCCAACCCTCCTCCGCTCACCATTGCCTTACAATACGCTGTGACACAGACACACATGCGATCTGCTTCAAGTTCATGATGTCCGTGTCCTCTTGAAAGGCATGCATTGAAAGTAAGGTTGAGATGCCCCCGGATATGTGATGAGAACATCTAAGGTTTTTATTCTGTCGGTGAGAGCACCAGCCAATACCGTCAAGACAACAAAAAAGGGGGAGTGGGGCCTGCTGAACTAGGCCTTTGCACGATCCTTTTAGTGGTCGCTGTTATCACAGGCACTTGTCAAGTACAGCTTAGGCGGTTTGTCCAGTTGTGTGAGCATTTGTTTAGAATGGTTGGCATTTGACAAGCCGTGAGGGGCTGAAAAGGAGGGGAGGGGGGGGGGGCAAAGACACTTTCGGTCACCCTTCCCCCCCCCCCCCCCCCCCCCCCCCCCCCCCCCCCCCCCCCCCCCCCCCCCCCCCCCCCCCCCCCCCCTCCCTCTTCGTCCCCTTATCCCGGTTTCTACGCCATTAACTAGTAAAAAATGCTGTTGCTGCTGCTGCTGCTGCTGCTGCTAATGCAACTACTACTACTACTATTGCTGCTGCTACCGCTGCTGCTGCTACTACTGCTACTACTGATGCTGCTGCTGCTGCTGTTGCTACTACTACTACTGGTGCTCCTACTACTGTTACCACTGCTACTTCTACTTCTGCTGCTGCTGCCGCTGCTGCTGCTGCTGCTGCTGCTGCCATTGCTGCTGCCATTGCTGCTACTATTACTACTACTGCTGCTGCTGCTGCTGCTATTACTACTTCTGCTACTGCTGCAGCAGCACCTGATACTACTACTACTATTGCTACATCTGCTACACTTGCTGCTGCTTTGACCCCTGCTACTGCTGCAACTGCATACACAACTACAACTGCTGCTACCACTACTGTTACTAATTGTGCCATCACTACTATTACCACCACTATTACTATTACTGCTGCTGCTGCTGCAACTGCTGTTACAACTATGTCTACTAACACTACGGGTACTAGCACTGCTCTTGCTACTACCTGCATTACTGTTGCTACTGCCACTGTTCATTTCATACAGAAGAATCGGCGTAGTCACTTTTGCCGCGGTTTTTTATCTTTGTGTTGTTTCTTCTCCTTTTTTTTTTTTTTTTTTTAACCGAGACTAATTCTTTTACTTCGACGCACTGCGTGAATCGAAGTCTGAGTTCTGTCCTTCAATGTAAGCCACAGTGCAGTGCTGTCGGTCATTGCTCTCTCTCTCTCTCTCTCTCTCTCTCTCTCTCTCTCTCTCTCTCTCTCTCTCTCTCTCTCTCTCTCTCTCTCTCTCTTCATACATACCGACCGCCCCCCTCCCTTTCCGCTGAGCGCCAGACTGAAGTGCTAGTCATTACGATCTGCAGTCGTCGCCCTTGCTGATCCATCACCTCCTTTCAGCTTACTTGAGGACTGAATCGATCTGTCAAATAGAACTCTTGGTACGATTTGGGCTTTAAAGGACCTCTCCCTTTCTCCGTTCCTTGTTGCTTCTGCGTTCTAGCTTGAGAAAGGTTTTGAATACACCGAAAATTTGCAATAACACAGTGTTGGTTGTTTTTTTTTTACTATCCGATTCCTTTTTAACTTTCCGCCGTCTCTGCTACCTGCGTCTTGGCAATGAGCAGAGGAGTTGCTAGGGACGCCAGGCTGGCCAAGCGATAGAACCAGATGTATCGAGTTTAAATCCCACCGCCGCCCACCGTAAAAACTGATATTGAAATTGCGTGTTAGTGGCGTTAGTCTAGTGCTAAGATCCTCTTAACTGAATAAACAGAGCAATGAGAAAGCTGACCGACTGGCTAAGGAAGGAGGGCAACAACCCCATGTGGAGCTGTAAGTCTCATTCGAAGAAGCCAAAACCATTATCAAAGAGAGGCAGAGGAATGGTGACTTCAACAGCGCCCTAACCGCAACAGAAACGAAGCCTATGCCTTCTGCCCAGACCAGGCCAAGTGAGCATTGTGAGACCAAGGACAGGGCATTCCAAGAAAAAGACACAACCGAAAGTGCGAGTGGGACTCAGAGAAGTACTGTGTTCAACTGCTGGGAGTAATCCTGCACCACCCTTGGAAGCTTGGGCTTCTTCAAATAGGTGCAGACACGCACAGTCATTCCATTAAGACGTCAAGGGACGTAACTGCTCCTTAGCACAGGCTACTTGTATGTTGGCCACTGGACGCGACACGACTGAACCTCAACGGGAGCGTCCCCATGGGTGTACCAGCCCATATTTCACGACTACAGAACTCACCAGCAAAAAAAGGGGCAAGGTCATGCAACTGCCGTGTACATCTCGCAGCTTCACTCGTTGCTGATCCGCTGTCAGGTGAAGGCAGCATAACTCGAGACACGGCCAGGCTTTCGCCATGAGGTCTCACGTGCCCTCTGCTACAGAAAGAATGCCTGTCACCTCCTGCCAAGACCAGACCAAGTGAGCATTGAGGGACTGAGGACAGGGCGCCCCAGACTCAACCACCACATGTTCACAAAATAGCACGTTGGTGAGTCTGCAGGGGGCTTCTGTAGTACAGCTCCAATGACTGTGGGACACTTCCTGCAGGTCTGTCCAACACACACCAAAACTCCCAGCAGAGACCTGCCTGCGGATGGCTCACATCGATGAGGGAGAAGCTCTTTGGACCTCTAGAGATCTTTCACCGTACAGTAGCCTTCGTCAGAGCATCTGAGGTTCCTGTGTGAGTGAACGACGACGACGAGAGAAATTGAACAAACTGTTGGCTTGCAAATGCAGATCGCAAACTGACGACGAACCACAGGTTTTTTGTTTGTTTGTTTTTTTTGTTTTGTTTTGTTTTTGTTTTTTTGCTTTTGTTTTGTTTTTTTTTACCTGAGGCCCACGATCCACGGTTTAGTGGGAAGAGTTACGACGAATTGAGAACTGATTTGTAATTGCAGTTCGGGCACTCTTTTCCCAAGGGAGGTAACAACCTGCAAATACTCTTCGCTGGCGCGCGATTAAGATACAATGTTAGGGTTACTGAACTTGGAAACTGTTTTGAATTGGTTGTGAAATCGATTTAGCGCGGTCTTTTTGTCCGAATTTTAACGTATTTATTTTCAACGGAATGTGAATCTGGATATTTAGACCGTATCAAACGACAATGTTAACTTATCAATTGAGAATGGAAAATGTAGTCGAGCACAAACTGATTTACAGAAGAGTGACCACAAACTGCTTTCCTTTGCGAGAGAATTTTCGTTGGTAGCTCCATTTTAATATGGGCCCTAACAGTCTCAAACATAAATTGAGTGTTTTTTTGCTTTCTATTAGAACCTGCGTTCGGCAACGTCCGCAAAATTCACTGATCTGAAATCCCAAACTAGAGTCTCAGTTGCAGAGTAATCAATTCTATTAGAACCTGCGTTCGGCAACGTTCGCAAATTCACTGATCTGAAATCCCAAACTAGAGTCTCAGTTGCAGAGTAATCAAGGAGATGTCATTACATGCAGACAAATTACAAGTTTATATATGTTACACCACATCTGCTAAGTTACGCGACATGGTTAGCTAACTTACAGTTCTGGTACGACATAATCACCAGTGTGTGTGTGTGTTGTAAGATTCAATCACTTTCTCCCTGCAAAGTTACGTCCGAAATTCACTCTGCAAAACATTTTCATGTCTTTTTCAGATAACTCGAGTTCCTTTGTCATTTTTCGTTTCAAGCTTATGTCTATCTCGCTGTACATTTTCGGTTTTTCCTCCCTGTCTCACTTTCTGAGCCACTTCAGTGTCATCCCCCCCCCCCCCCCCCCCCCCCTCCTCGGTTCTCATTCCGTCTCCCAAGCCACATCAACCCCTCCGCCGCTCAGGCACCAGCAACCCGCGAGGACCAAGACAACATCAGTCGTCAAAAGGCCACTCACCGGAGGAGACACCGCACTGCTGCCGGTAGTCACTTCGGTGGTATTCAGCGGTGCGTGCTCTGATCCAACATTTGCAGGACACACCCTCTCTCTGCCCCCTTCGCACAAAACAATCGTGGAGCCAGCGTGAGTCAGAGTCCCCCCAGGGCGGGCGCCACAGTGTCCGGTCTACAACAGTTCCCATGAACATGCCAGTGCAGGCGACCTACACATGAATCTCCAAGGACATAGTCGCTGGAGAGGAAATCGAATCTGATGATGTCACCACGAATGCAGGGCCTGAAAACATTTGGGTTTTTTTGTTTGTTATTGTTGTTGTTTCATCACAAAAAATCCCATCATTCTTGGTGATAGCATGTCGAAGAGTATGCCACCGAACTCGTTTTCTGTTCTGAAAAGTGCCACGACCCCGAAATCCTTTTTCTCTTTTTTTCTAAATACGTGATTTACCGTAATAGATAAAAATGGAGTCTCTTCCATATTAGCTTTATCTAAGCATGCATCTTGTTACTTTTTTGTGGAGGGGGAGTGTGTGATCAACTTGTTAGCACTTTTTGTGGTGTTCATGATGCCGTCTCTCGTAGTGTTTATGCACCTCTATGATTATTGAACCACACAGGGATTAAAGGGGGTGGGTGGGCGGGAGAGGAAGAGGAAACGGAAAAAAACCGTACGCTACCATTCCCACACATGCACCGCGCAGAAAGCTACTTAGTGAAAAACGCCACTGTTCCACAAAACAAAGTGGCGCCAATCATGTCGAGACACCCTGTCTGAGGAGAGAAACTTTTTTTTTTCCTCGTCGTAAATACCGTTAAATCGATAACAGGGATAATAACAATAATGCAGTTGCTGGGATTAACGTTTTAGAGAATACGAATTAAGATTTTATCGTACCTTTCCCCCCTCTGTGTGCATACCTTTTTGGCGACTTTTTTTTCTGTGTAATCCATGGATTAGAGAAAGCAGACAGTTATGCTTTATATGAACAAAATGATCTTTTCAGGTACACTGTATGAAATGTGAGAGCAAGCATCTGTAATACAAACGTCACACAAAACGTGATCGTAATTATGTTGGCTGGCTGACCAATTTCTAAAAAAATTTTCTGTACATTTAACTGTTGAATTGTCGCTCTGTTCTTTTCTGTCCCTTTTGAAAGACCTTATATTCAGTATCAAATCAATTTTACAACATGAACTTACGAAAGAAATGCACATTACAGCGACATAATTGCTCTTCTCGACATGTGTTCAGTTCATGTTGACCACAATCAGTCATATCAGGGCCCGGTCCGGATCGGAGCATGAGCGATTCAACTCACCGAAAATACATCCTCACTGTCTAAGGTTATTAATAACAATTATACAGGTATTTGCTATGAAGAAAAAAATACCAAAACCCAAAATCAGGACTAACAGTCAGCTAAAAGGAATTCTCCTAGAGGGCAGATAAGTACCTAACCAGATAACATCCGCTGCTGCTTGCTCATTGATACACATTTATTTCACTGCCACCACTTTCTCGCCTGGCCCGCTTGCTTTCCTGTTTGCATAATCAAATAAACATATTTTAGAGAAGCAAAACAAAAACAAAAAAAAAGAAAAGCAGACAAAAACTGTACCTTCAAACAAGAAGATAGCGGTCTTCGTTGGTTGTAAGCACAGGTTAGCCAACGCCTCCGAAAAGCATCAACATCTTTTCCCTTCCAATGCTCCGCCTTCCAGTCCAGCATCTCCCGCCCTTCCATCCCGCCCCATCCAGCCTACCTCACACACATTCACTTCCACGCACACACACGCACCCACACACACACACACACTACACACACACACACACACACACACACACACACACACACACACACACACACACACACACACACACACACACACAAAAGTCATTAAGGACCTGAAGAAGTCGTTATCAACCTGGGAAAGAATTTTAGTTTGTGCAAGTCTGTAAGACACTAGATGATACTACATTTCTCTTCAGCATCTTTCCTATGGTGTAATGCCCTGCGTATAGGCGTATGGAAGAGTGTGTAAAACATGGCATCGTCGGGATCAGCTGGGCAGTTGGGAGCATGGCTCAAAACAGCTATCCATCTCAGAAATCTAAAGAGGCGTTGGCATTCATGGATAAGATCATACTGTTTGACATACGGTTTCCTGAGAAAAAAATATGAGACCTCTTGGGAACACAGACATCTCCGACTCGGGACACAGGGAACGTCCGGTACTAACTTGTCAACAGGTGAAGAATGAACTCCAGGGTCCACAGGATGAGGTGCCGTTCATTCCACGGGAGAGGGGGGGGGGGGGGGGGGGGGGGATATCGACGTCTATGGGGAGAAAGCCGCCTGGGCCTATAAGAATGGATGGGGTATGCCTGTAGGTAGGACGACAGTTGGAAGTCCTAATGTAGTGGGTCAGTCTGGAGTGGCAGGAATTTCAGTCTGGGAGACCAGACAGGGGATGGTAGGCGGGATA
>JADBJO010000251.1:427500-430000 GCA_016801955.1 Conus betulinus | reverse complement strand
AACAACATCATCAGCATACAGTAACAAAACTAATTCAACTGCTCCAGGTATTATCTGGATACCATGTCTTCCTTTGCGGGACAATTTCACAGCCAGTTCGTCTATGAAAAAAGAAAACATCTGTGGACTCAACAAGCATCCTTGTTTTACTTACTCCATTTGGACAATCAAAATAATCTGAATACACTCTTCACACGCACACATGCCAGCCTTGAGTTGTAGACCCTTCCAATAGCCATGTACAATTTACTATTAACAATAATTTTACGGAGTACATTCCGCAGAGCATTCCGATTTACTGAGTCAAAGGCCTTCTTGAAATCTACAAATGCAATATAGAGCTAACAGAGTAGATGTTTTTTTTTGAATCAAAGAATATTATGTAAACATATGGTCTATGGTGCTGTAACTGGTTCTAAAACCTGCTTGTTCTTCCACTATTTTTCTCTTCAGTTTCAGCCCATTCAGTTAATCTTGCATTTAGTATGTGAATGTAGATTTTACTTAAAACGCTGGTACGTGATACTCCACGATAGTTGTCGGGATTGTTCACGTTTCCTTTTTTTATGAATCGGTACAATAATAGATTTAGCCTACACTGATGGAAAGATAGCATTATCAAAAAGTTGGGCAAATAAATAAAAAAGGAAATCGATTACAGTTGTGTTTGCATTCTTCAACATTTCTGCTGTGATTCTATCTGGTCCTGCACTCTTTCCTAATTTTAGATGTTTAATACCAGCAACGACTTCTTCATTGGAAATAGACTGATTAAATAATGGATCAGTTTCATTCTCTTCTACCACACCGGTCTCTTCTTCCCTCTTTTTATCATCAAAACTATGAAAAAAAACGCCCCCAAAATGGTCATGCCACTGTTGAACTGAGATTTCGTTATACACAAAACTCTTTTTATTTACAGATTTTATCACTGACCAGAACATTTTAGAATCATTGACTGATTTTTTTTTAGTTTCTTTAACCAACTTTCTTTAAACTCCAGTTCCTTTGTTTTCCTTAGCGTAACATACTCTTTACGTGCTACAGCGTATTCTTCTCTTTTCTTACTTTTATCCTTGGCTGTTTTGCATCTCTGAAATCTTTTTAATAACCTTTTAACTTCCTGTTTCTTTTGTTCGCACTCATTATCAAACCAGTCATTGTATGTTCTGCTGCCTCTACAAACAACTCGAACCATACAAGCTGCTAAAGGTCTAAAGGAGAGAAAAGAACAAAAAAAAAGCCCTGAAATGAAAGAGAGAGAGAGAGAGAGAGAGGAGAGAGAGAGAGAAGAGAGAGAGAGGAGAGGCCAGTAATCCATGCCCCATTAATCCATCCCCCATGACCAGATTTGAAAGCTTCAAAGCTTGGGCCAGTTGGTTTAAAAACTCATTTTTGTCCGTTCGTACTCTGCAAACGGTGGTTCTTCAGCATTCACTGCTGTTTGAAAATGCCTCTGAGCTGTCGTGAACGGCACATAATGAAACTTTGGTGCCATCTTTCCTACCCCAACTCATTTCTTGGAAAACTTGATCAGTAAAATTGTTGTTGTTAATTCGCTTTCTTAAACAGTTTGTTTTTTTTGTTTGTTCGTTTCTTTGTTTCTTTGTTTTCAGAAAGAAGTGTTAGTTTTCACATTCAGTGCAACAGTTTTTTTGTTTGTTTGTTGCTAGTTTTCGTCATTTTGGAACTACAGGACTAAGAGAGAGAGAGAGAGAGAGAGAGAGAGACAGAGACAGAGTGTGTGTGTGTGTGTGTGTGTGTGTGTGTGTGTGTGTGTGTGTGTGTGTGTGTGTGTGTGTGTGTGTTCGCACGCGCACGCACAGACGCGCGCACACTTGTTTGTATGTTTGTGTGTGAGAAGGGGGTTGTTTCTTATATGCTGCTTCTACTCCTGTTCATCTCATTTTCCGTTCCCTCTCAGTGTTATGACACTCCTACGCCTCGCCTTCGCCATTGACAGCCACATTGAAAGGGCAGGCTAGGAACCAATCGCCACTGGGCAACCCATAAGAGAAGACCTTGCACTGTTGCTGGGTCACTTTGGTCAATTGCACGACGGAGTTTACTCTGATCTGACAATATGCACAGAACACCACCTGCTAACCTTCCCCATCCCCAACCTATATTCTCCCATCCCTTTGTCTTCACCTCCCTCCTCTCTTCTCTCCCCATTCCCGTATTGACAACCATATTGTATAGCAAACCGCCAAGTGAAACGTGGACAAACGAGTCACAAGACAAAACACGACGCGTTTCGACCTATCAGGTCTTCATCAGGCAAGACACAAACAGACAGCCTCGTTTTCATTCAACGCCTACCTTGCGCTGAAGAGATCAGAGCTAAGTGACAAACTCGTTCATTTTCATTGTCCTGTTTGTTTGTGTCTTGCTTGAAGAAGACCTAAGAGGTCGAAACGCGTCCTGTTTTGTCTTGTGATTCGTTTGTCCCACGTTTCTCTTGGCGGTTTGCTAAAATTTATTTAAGATTTGTTTAGAT
>JADBJO010000251.1:420000-422500 GCA_016801955.1 Conus betulinus | reverse complement strand
TAGCCCTCGCCACGCATATTTGCAATTATTTCATAGGATTGTCTTGCTGTTTTGACGGTGATATCTTTGGCAACTTTTTTTTTTTGTAATGAAAACCGTTGCTTTTTGTTTCTTTGTTTCTTCAGTGTTGCAAAGCACCACCGTTGTCCATAGGGCCGATCCTGATTGTCCGCCGTGTAACCAGATTGACAACTCCATCAGCATTCTGTTCCTCGACACGCGTGTTGTGAGAATGTCTTTTGGGAGGAGACATGCACCTTTCTGTGTTGTTTTGAAAGTCACAGAACGCATCGAAACCTCTGCCTCTTTAAGAAGGTGGATCGTAGCCTGTTGCTGTGTGGGATTCAGTGTTGATTGATACAGACGTACATACATAGATACAGACATACATACTTACATACATCGACAGACAGATATAGTGTGCGTGTGTGCATGCGCGTGTATATATTATGTATGTGTGTGCCTGTGGTGTGTACGTGTGTATGTGCGGGCGCATGTGCATGGTGTTTGTGTGTGTGTGTGTGTGTGTGTGTGTGTGTGTGTGTGTGTGTGTGTGTGTGTGTGTGTGTGTGTGTGTGTGCGTGCGTGCGTGCGTGTATGAGTTACCGTCGTCTGTCATCTGCACGCGCGAACGCACGCATGAACACACACGCGCGCGCGCTTGCTTTCTTCCTTGACAACGAAACGAAGAAAAGAACACAATTCACGAGTGGTTACAATTTGGTCCATATGATTTATTGACAACTCCTGCACCACTGATATATATATATATATATATATATATATATATATATATATATATATATATATATATATATATATACATATGCATATACATATATACATATAAGAACAAGAAGAAGAATGACAGAAAATAACGAAGAGAAAACTCCACTGTAACAAATATTACTAAATAACCATTTGCCAAAAAAAAGGGTGCTAAAAAATGTGATCATCAAAATTTGACAGGAAACAAAAACAAAAACAAAAAAGTGACGAAAATAAAGACCTAAAAAATCAACCTAGGAAAGAAAACGATGAACATTTGCGGACAAAAAAGTGGAAAATGTATATGGCAATTATGTGATTGTTAGTACGCACACGATTTCACCCTGAAGATGCGCAGATAAATCCTGGTAGTCACACTGGACAAGCATCAAAATAGTTATTTAATGATTTTTTTTTTTAATGCACAAAACCACAACACAAGGAGAAATGCCCTGATTGTTTGTGAAATAAGTTCGATTCATCCAAATATTCAGACCAGAGTTTAACAGTGTTTTGGTCGGGTGGCTGGCTGGATTTAGTTGCTCGATATGGTGACTAGCCAGCCAACCAACCAACCTGCCAGCCCATCAAGCAGACTAGCCAGATGGTTCGTTGGTTGGCTGAAGTGTACTATTGCGTGGTCTGAAACTTATACTGACCACCAAATAAAAAATGATTAAAAAATAAATAAATAAAATCAATAGCCTGCAAGCTGCATTTTCACAGACACAGAATTTGTCACGTGCAGATCTAAGCTATTCAGTGGACTATCCAGTCGACTGTTACTTCCCAAACCGTGAGAAAAATAATGAATCTATGATTGATTATTTACACGAATCAATACCATGAAATCAAAATAAATTTTTTTGCGATTTCTGTTATTACCCCTGAGATTGGTACATCATAGAATAAAAAAAAAAAAAAAATCCCATATTCCCATCAATCTTTACTGGTGCACAAGTGCGTGCGCATAAACACGAAAACAAACGGCCCACCTTGTAAAGAATCTCCATGAAGACCTACTGGTTTCTTCGTAGTGGCAGGAAGGTCTTACGGTCGAAAATAAAACAGAAAGAGAATCATTACTCTTCTTGCTCTAATCGCCAGCTAAGGAGGGATTCTGAACATTAGGGAAATTCCTCGAGCTCAGTGAATGGGCAGACCGTTGAACGGACTTAAGAGCGAATTGTATTTACATGTGAACACCTGTAATGTGCTGTAAAATGATGGTGGTAGCACCCTGGCTTTGGCCATGGAAGAAGAACCAACAAGATACGATAGACGTCTACCAGAAGGCGTCAACGCAGTCTGACAACCACTCGGAGGTATATTTTGCCACCAAACAGTGAAACGCATCTCATGTTGGCATCAACGTATCTTGTTGACTTTTGTTTTTGTCGGTTTTCTTTTTTTTTTTTTTTTCTTTTGCTTGCTTGTGTATCTAAATGGAAAATTCTACAGAACCTTGCCAGGGGCAACTTCCATGTCGCTGTGTGTTTCTATTACGTGTGTTCATTGTATACTAGCACATAGTACATCGGCTTATCGTCTCATCCAAAAGATTGGCCACTCAGAAAATCACTTGGGATTCAGGTGGAAAGGAGGAAAGGAAGAATGGAAGTAAAGTGAGGAGAAGAAGAAGAAGAAGAAGAAGAAGAAGAAGAAGAAGAAGAAAGGCTGATGCAAGATTAAATGTATAGACCCGTGAATCTCTCGTTTTCTAAGCAAGCAC
>JADBJO010000251.1:400000-415000 GCA_016801955.1 Conus betulinus | reverse complement strand
CGACAGTCGTCACGAAAGATTCCCTTTTTACACAGAGACAGAGGAGGATACGTAGAGTTACTACAGTCGTCACGAAGATTGCCTTGTTGTACAGAGTGAGAGGGGGATACATACAGTTGCTAAAGCCGTCACGAAGATTCCATTCTTACACAGAGAAAGAGGAGGATACGTAGAGTTACTACAGTAGTCACGAAGGTTCCCTCTTGCACAGAGAAAGAGGAGATTAAATACAGTTACTATGGTCATTTCGAAGATTCCCGTCTTGCACTGGAAAGAAAAGATTGCGTACAGTTGCTCACGTTGTCGCAAAGCTGATATGATTACACAGAGAGAGAGAGAGGGAGAAAAAGAGAAGGAGGAGGAGAAGGAGGAGCTTTCGTAATGATAACAAAAGTCAATACCAGGCTTGCCTTGTTACAGAAAGAAAGTAGTGGCTACGCAGATTGTTATAAATTATCACACAACTTGTCTTATTACACAGAGAAAGAGGAAGGTGCACACAGTTGTTACACTCACCAGAAGCTTGCCTTGATACACGGAGAATCGGGAAGGTACATATACATAATCATTCCTTTTTTCACAAATCGTCGCTACTTGCCTTGTTACAAAGAAACAGGGAGCAGAAAGTTCATCCATAATTGACGAAAGCTGAGCTTGCCTTGTTTTAACAATAGAAAGACTAATGAACTTACAGTTACTGTATTCAGGAATATTACTTCTTGTCTTGTTACATAGTGCAAGAAGGTAGGAGGGGAGGGGAGGGGGGATAGGACACACATGGTTACTCTGTTCTTCATAAATGTGGCAACTTGCCTTCTTACACAGAAAGAGGTGGAAGGTTACACATGAATACTTTATTCCCCACGAACGTTTCTGCTTGCCTTGTTACACAGAGAAGAGGAGAATGACTAGGCACAGTTACTCTGTTCTTCACGAATGTTGCCGCTTGCTTTGTCGCACGTAAGAAACCGAATGGTTGTTATACAAACAGAATGGGTGTTATACACAATTTTTTCTATTATTCACGAACGTTACTGCTTGTCCTCTGACACAAAGAAACTGGAGGCACGCTACAAACAGTAAGCTTATTTTTTTTAAGAACGTTATCGCTTGCGTTGTTGCAGATTCACACACACAAAAAGGAGATTACTGCTGCGCACCATTTAGTCTCTATGAACGTTGATGTTCGCCTTCTTACACAGAGAAAGAGGAAGCAGGCTACGCCCAGTTACTCTGTTCTTCATGAAAGTTATTGCTTCCCCTCTTTACACGAAGATAGAGAGAGGGGGTAGGCTACGCACAGTTACTGTGTTCTTCGTGAATGGTATTGCTTGCCTCGTTACACAATCAAAACGAAGGTTACACACCGTTACTCTGTTCTTCGCAGACGTTGTTGCTTTCGCTGTCAGTACAGACAAAAGAATTTTTTAAAAAAAAGAAAGAAAAAAAAAAAAAACATTCACGAACATTGTGTTTGCCTTTTTTCATAAAGAAAAATAACAGGAAGTAGGCAGTACACGGTTGGACAGTTCTTCACGACCTGTTACCGCTTGCCGTTTTACACATAGAAAGAATACGAACTACACAGCTACTTTAGTGTGAACGAACATAGCTACTTGCCGTCTTACACAGAAATAGAATACGAATTGTGTTTTGTTACTTTGTTCTTCACGGTGGTACTGTTAGAATTGTTGCAAGCAGAGAGGACATTAAAAGTAGAGTTGTTCTACTCTTCACGAACTGTCCTGTTAGCCCTTGTTGCTCACTCAGAGAACAAGAAATGTATAGATACTCAATTCTTCACACACGTAGCCGCTTGTCTCGTTATAACGAGAAAGAATATGGAACAGACAGACACTGTTCTTCACTTGTCCCTGGTTTGTTTGTCTTTTTTTTTTTACGCCCAAGTTCAGGAGATAAATGACTGTTCGTGTTTCGTCTTCATTGTCTTGAATGTTGTTTGTTTTGCCCGAAGAGGAGCAAAGGGATCTTATTATTAGTTTGCTTCTTTCTTTTGGCGGCTCAGCAAATTTTCTTTCGTTACTCAGTTTAAACATAGTTGTCCTTTTTATCTTCCCAAACTTCGCGGCCTGTACCGAGACAGAGGAGGGTGCACTAGGTACTTTGTTTTCCGTAAATGTCACCTCTCTCTCTCTCTCTCTCTCTCTCTCTCTCTCTCTCTCTCTCTCTCTCTCTGTGTGTTGTGTGTGTGTGTGTGTGTGTGTGTGTGTGTGTGTGTGTGTGTGTGTATACATAGAAAGTACATAATGAGTATACAGGCAGTTACGTTCTTCCCAAACGGCGCTGTTTTTTTTTTTTTTTTTTTCACATGAGAAAGTGCAGAGCGTATTTTGTTGTTGTTATTTTTGTTGTTTGGTTGCTTGCTTGCTTGCTTGCTTTTTTTCCAAAAAAATATGTTGCTAGTGAAAAAGGCGAATCAATGCAGCTCACTTTTTTTTTCTTTAACACATAATTGTTGCTCTTTTTCGCAACAAAAGAAAAAAAAGCTGGTCAGGGGGTGAAGAGGGTATGAGAAGGGTAGAAGGGCATCCGTTACTCTATTCTCCTATACCAAGCGGGTTACTAAGGGTAAAGGGAATCCTGTCCCAGTTGCAAACAGAAACTTAATCATTCAAAAGTTAAACATCTAATGAAATTTGTAAAACAAACCAAATGCAGAGTCCATCTATGATAATGTAACAGCCAGCCACTTCGTAACAAAAAGTCCATGAAATGATGAACACTATATGATACAAAAACAATTCCATAAATGATGAACACTATAAATATATATATATGTGTGTGTGTGTGTGTGTGTGTGTGTGTGTGTGTGTGTGTGTGTGTAGAACAGTCGCCTCATTTAGATAACATTCAAAAAGCACGTACCAGCTCAAAGAAGCGACGAAACAAGTCCTATAAAACCGCTGATCGGAATCTTCCTTAAAAATGAAATAGCTTTGGACTCTTTGCAAACATCAAATGTTTTCAAGCTAAAATGTATTAAATTAAGGAGAGAGAGAGAGAGAGAAAAAAAAGAGAGCAGTGCACAACTCCGATGAGTAAAAAAAGATAAAGAAAGAAGAAAAAGACATGCACCGAAAAACATAATTATTCAGCCTGTCTCACTGACAACTAAACAACCCGGAGACTGGACACGTCAAAGATGTCCTGAAGGATCGTATATAACAACAACAACAACAACAATAGCCATCATCAATACCAATACCGTCTAACGCCGAACGCCCCCCCCCCCCCCCCCCCCCCCCCCCCCCCCCCCCCCTCCCCCCCCCCTCCACTCCCTCCCCCCCCCCCCCCCCCCCCCCCCCCCCCCCCCCCCCCTCTTCCCTACGCACACAAACGGTGCTTCTGCATCGTACTTATTTTGTTTATTCTTTCGTTTGGTGCTCTCCGGACAAACAACAACAACAACAACACCAAGAAAAACGCGCCCAGCGGTGCAGAGCTTGGTCTGCTGCCAATGCTTCCATTCGCTCTGTACAGTATGATTCTAGAAAGTTCCAGATCCGTTCTCCTGGAACTTTTTGCAAGCAGAGTCTATACAGAACCTTTTTTCGTGTACTTGCACCACATGCAGATCGTTAAATCAGTGCTATGTACTGATTTTTTTTTTTTTTCCTCCTCAAAGCTTTCTGCTTTGTCATGTCTTATTCTTTCTCTTTTCCATTCTCCTCCTCCTCCTTCTCTTCTTTGTTCTGTTTTGCCTTGACATTTTTTTTTTTCTTTTTCATATCTGGAAATGACGAGACGGGGAACAACAACACACTCAAGTCAAACATGAACTTTATAGGTCATGCGTATAGTGTGTTATATGTATATTAGCTTACCTATTCCATCTGATTTCCTACGAACAAACAGAGTGATGCTTCACGCTAGTGTGTCCTTTAGTACAGAATGGTATCCTCGCGTCGTTCTCAGCATCATACACGGTTATTTTTTTTGTTTTTTTTTTCTTTTTTTATCGGGCTAAAAGGACTTCAGAAATAAACAAAGCAGCAGAAGTATGATCATATAAACCATGACACAGCACGGTGGCACACAAATGGATCATCATTCTTGTCAGTAACCACAGATCTGGTGAGTCTACAGTATTGTACCAGTTGATCTAAGAGTCTTTACAAAAAACAACAACAAACAAACAAAAAAAAAAAACAAAGGCATCGGCACAACCCATGAAAATAAAATGAATTAACCAACACATGGATGAATTTACACGCGTCTGTTGAAGCAGAGGCACTGACAGAGGACCAACTTGTTTTCCTCCCACCAAAAAGAATTAAAAAAAAAAAAAAGACACAACCAAAATCAACCTACAACATAATATGTGTATGGACAATGGCATATGAAGTAGAAAAATAGATCACACAACAATTTAAAAAAAAACAAAACAAAAAAACCATGATCCGCCTTTGAATGATTCAAAACCACGCTCAACAGGATGTTGTGTATGGATTATTTGAGCATAATCCCCCAACCCCCCATCCACCCCCCCTCCCGTACCCTTCATGATGTACGTGCGCAAGTTATCTCCCCTTTTTTTTTGTCGACTAACGACCTCCTCCGTGGGTTCACAATCCGCTGCGTCTGGGCAGCAGCAGATCAAAGGATTTTTCCCGCCATCGGCTCTTCCAGCTGCCTGTCCTCAGGTAAGGGTTGGTGACACCTTAGGCCACCACAAACACCCATCAAAACCACACACTAAACTATGTACATGTCAAAATCCAAGGTTAAAAAAAAAGATAAACAAGCCCAGAAGTAATCGTTCGAGATCGCTCATTGAACGTCAAAACGGATCAAAAGCACACCGTTGAAGGTAAGGTAAACAAACCAAAAAAAAAAAAAAAATGAAAACAAAAAAAGTCATCTAAACAATAGGGATAACAATCATGATCATTCACAGAAACATCCAGGGTGATCATATAGTCTGCCAATAGGGGGTCTGTGTGTATGTGTGTATGCAATTTTTAATGTGTGTGTGTGTGTGTGCGTGTGTGTGTGTGTGTGTGTGTGTGTGTGTGCTTCTTCACGACCCTGGCCCAGCTTCATCGCTTTATAAGTTTAGGACTGGCCTAAAGAAGGCCGAAAGCCACACCTGGGACACTTTTCAACGTCATTTTGTCAGTCGAGCTGAAAATAAATATGTATATTCCATCCATAAACAAAACGCATACCTGGTGTCAAGACACTGGTAAAAACAAAAATAATAAACAAGCATTTTCTGGTAACAGTACAAGGTAAGATACCCATCGAATTTTGAACTCAAGTTACGATGTTCTGATCAGGACTATATCAAATCAAACTGAGCTTCCCCTACCCTACCACGTTCCCTCCCCCCCCCCCCCCCCCCCCACCCCCCACATCTCCTCCTGCCCCGCCCCTCCCCCACCGCACATATTTTTTTTAAAATCATATTCAAAATACACACATTTCAGTTCGGAAAAGAGAACTCACGAATCACAACGGAACATTGCTAATTATTTCAGAGCAGCCAGATTATGAATGAATGATCTTGAAGACAAAACGATAATTATAAATGATGTCGACTGGACCTACGAATTGTCAGCATAACTCACGGCAAATGTCATTGTTGATTTTTTTCATCAGAATATGCCCATCACAATGGTCAAAGTACTCTACGTAAACAGTTTAGGCTCAGTGGAAGGACTTTGGTGTCATTTCCATGAATCACACTGGAAGAAAGCACAAAGTCTAAAAGGTGAGTTAGAAACCGGACACGTGGCAAGAGAGGCGGCATCAATGGGTTTTTATGGAGCATGATTCAGTAGGTGAATGTTCCCATAAGAATATGATCCAATATACGTATGTTTTCGAACATTAGAAATGTAAAAGGGGGGAGGTGGAAGGGCGGAAGGGAAGGGGGCGAGAGAATAGGTACATGTTCTAAGGGGGGCGGGGGTAGGGGGGAATAGGTACATTTCCAATGCAGTTGGAAGTCATATAACAATATATATATATATATATCGTAAATTTATTTTAAAAAAAAAGAAAAAGAAAAAAAGGGGAGGGGTGGGAAAGAGGGTGTGGGGTTGGAGTTAGGGTGGGGATGAGGCATGTGTCAATATACGTATGTTTCTAAAGTCTAAGAAGTAAGGACAGGGAGAAGAACATGTTCCAACGTGTATGTTTAGAAAAAAAAAGTAATATGGTAGAACACGGAAGGGTATATGCCCCATTACATGTGTGTTTCTTAAAAAAAAAAAAAAAAAGAAAGAAGAAAAAAAAAAAAAAAGATGAAAAGATGAAGAAAGGCAAAAAGAAAAGAAAAAGAAAGGAGGAGGAAAAAAAAGATAAAAGCTGGGTTAGGAAAGGGACAGCGGGGTGAGGGGGTCCAATACTGTATGTTTCTGATTCCGAAACAAGCGAGATAGGATGGGGAGGAGGTGGTAGGAAATGGAGAAGGAGGTGGAAGGGGGGAGGGAGATGGGGCGGAGGCATGTTCCAGTATATGCTTAGTCTGAAAATAGAGGTGGGGCAGGATAAATGATGACTATGCTTCTTTAACGAAAAAAAAGTAGGTGGGAGGGGCAGGGGGTGGGGGGAGGGGGTGGGGGTTACAATTTGTGGGTGTTTCTAAGAAATACGGAAGAAGGGCAGGAAAGGGGACGGGGAAGTCTGTTCAAATATGTGTATGTTTCCGAGTATAAAAGATTGGCGAGGAAGGGGCATTGTTCCAAGGTATGTATTTCTAAAGCCAAAAAGGGTTGGTGGAAAGGTGAGTATACATGTTTCCAAAAATTTGAAAAAAGAATGAAAATTAAAAAAAAAAGAAAAAGGGGGGGGGGGGGGGGGGGGGGGGGGGGGCATGTTCCCATTCGGGTATGTTTCTAAAAATGAAACGGATGAGATAGGGGTGGAGGTAAGTTCCATTCTGTGTACGTTTCTAAACATTAACGTAATGAAGCGAGGCGAGGGGCATTTTCCTTCAGTAGCGTGGCCATTACGGGATCATGTTTCCCATGATCTTTTTTTCCCCTCCTCTGGGTCAGTTATCAGAGGGACATCTATCTAGTGTCCATTAACACATATCCAGACACAACTTGCGGAGTGCGCATGTAGCACATTGACTGCGACATGGGCAAAAAAAGAACAATATTAAAAGAAAATTTAAGAAAACATACACACATGCAAAATGATAGTGACGACGATGATGAAGGTAATGATGATGATGATGATGATGATGATGATGATGATGATGATGATGATGATGAAGAGTTGGACAAAAAGGCACAGCAGAAACGCAATAGGAACTTGATGGTGGTGATGATAATGACGATGATGATGATGATGATGGCGATGATGATGATGATGATGATGATGATGATGATAATGATGATGAAATGGTTGGTCAGAAGGGTAGAGCAGACGCCTAAGAAAGGAGACGGCATATTTCATGACACTAAACCCTGAGGTCTTTCAATAAACTGTTGGGAGAGGAAGAGGAGACAGGGTAGTGCGGGGAAGGCGAGGGGTTGGGGGCGGGGGACGGGGGAAGTCGCGAGGAGGGTTAGAAAAGACGAAGGCGCCATCTTCTCCCGTCGTAAAGGTCCATTTCTCGAGATTGGCAATAATGTGTCTGCTGGACAAAATGGAGTCCATAACGAGTATCTGAGGTATAGCAAAAAATGAACTTTTGAATCGTTTTCAACCAAGGTGCAGTAAGCATGGAAGCGGGCGAGTTCTGCCATCAAGAACAAAGGACGTAGTCGGCCAAATCTTGACGTTGATTAATTCCTCTTATATTAGACATCATTTCGAACGAGTGGACACCTCGATGCGTGTCAAATAAATCCTTCGGATTACGTTCTTCACTCGATCTTATGTGCATCTACTTTAGAAACTTTGGCGTCGAGTCGACGTTTTGGGCGAAGAAAAGGACGTTTCTTTGGAAGTCGTCTGCTCGCTACTCTACCCTACGTAATGAAAACATCACGTCACTGTTTGTCTCGTCCCTTTCAACAACACGCAGTCTCAATACTTCCAGCTAAGTTTAGTCTCTAGCACACACCTCTGTGACAGGAATAGCCAAGGTGGCACATTAAAAACGGATCGAGAGCTCAGTTTTTGTTAAAATCTTGTTTACTTCATCAACATCAGTAGAAAGCAGGCAGCAGCACCCATACATGTTGTCAAAGTTTCTGTCCATGGCGCTGTGTTGGAACAGGTAAGCGAAAGCGTTGTGTGTGTGTGTGTGTGTGTGTGTGTGTGTGTGAATTTCTTCTTCTTTCGTACACTCAGACAGGACCCCCAGAGGCACTGACGAAGGCTGTTGTACAGTGGAGACCCTCCAGAGATCCATAGAGCTTCTCCCTCATTAATGTGTCGGCAGGCCAGGTCTCTGCTCTTAGCTTTTACTGTGTATGGAACAGTTCTGCGGGAAGTGTTCTACAGTCACTGGGTTGTACCGCATGAGCACCCTGAAGACTCGCCAATATGGACTTTTGTGAACAATCTCCAGCTATGAGCAAATAGCCGTGTAGACTGGACTCGTCAGCCCAGTAAAGCAACCAGTCTAGGAGAGGGTTCACACTCTGATATTAAAAAAACAAAACAAGCCGAAGTCGGATGTGCTGGTCCTGACTTGTCAGGGGCATAACGGCAGCACAACGCATCTCCACCCGTATGACAGATAGCCGTAGAGTGTGTTCATTTTATTCATTATCATTTTGTTAATCTATCCATCAAACTTTTTTTTTGCGAAATGAACCACCCATGTGCAAACCAGTCTTCAAACAAATTGTCGCCAGTCTCGAGAGCAGACGTGACCTTTTAATGCCTCCACATTCCTTCCTGTATGCTTATTAGGACTTTCTTTTCACCAGCAAGGAATCTGATGTTTCAAAACATGTTTATCGTAAAACTGGAAGTTTATAGTCGCGGAGCTCTTAGTGACAGAACAAAAATCATATGGTTCTGTTTGCATGTACTACAAAACGGCGTATATGTATTTATAGTAACAGTAACAACAATAACAACAACAACAACAACAAAAATCTTGTAGTGTCCTTCGGGTCCCAACATGCAAATTACAGGTGTTTTTTTGTTGTTGTTTTGTTTGTTTTTTTTTTTTTTTTTTTTTTAAGGCAAATTACAGTTAATACTTAAATAACTGTGATAATTACAATAAAGCCCATTACACGTTCATGTGAACAGTCTTGGATTGGCATAATTATACCGACACACACGAATAAAATAAATCAAGAAATAATCACCATCAAGAAATAATAACCGAGCCACTTAAACCTAGTAGCAACCATACAGTTCAGTATGTAATTAATTAAGGTAACATAACGCATTATTTTCTTAAACAACATTCTCAAAAACAAAACAAAGCATATATGGGAAGGGAACAAATAGATTCTCAAAAAAAAAAAAAAAAAAAAAAAAAGACCCCGTTCAGGAATAAAAAAATTGCAAGTTTCAATATCTCGACCCGTGCTACAGATTGTAACATGCCTTAAGATTGTGTGAAGAAAAAGACAAGAAAATCATATTGGGATTCGAATATTGTCCAAAATATGTCTGGCAAAAACGCCAGGCAAGCAGGCAGGTGAACTGTGTACACACGAACGGCTTGAGACAGACACAACACCCACGTATGTAAACAGGACAATGACTCAAAATGACATGCGTGTGTACCTCTTGTGACCGAATGACCCAACAATCAGTCAGTGGTTTGTCACGAGCTTTATTGTCAGCGTTGTCCAACCATTTCTTCGCGTATCATTTATTACCTTTTTTTTTTTTTTTTTTTGGTCCGCACACACTGAAAGAATACGGCAGGTCAGCTTCAAACTGCATTTCCTCTAAGTCTCCATGAGTTTCTACGTAATTTGGGGGCTGGAAAAAAAAGGGGTGGGGGAGGGGAGGGGAGGAGTTATCTGTACCATGTCATCAGCACATCAGAAAAATGACGTCACATACACGTTTTGTCTGCACTGTGGTTTGGGGGTGATTTTTGTTGGTGGCAGTTTTTTGTTGTTGATTGTTTCTTTCTTTCTTTCCTTCTTTTCTCCCCCAGACAGTGCAACAAAAAACGTATACAGATGCTAAATTTAACCAGCCATCCCACCCATCACCCACAAAACACCCATTCCACCAAAGAAGTTACAAAAAAAAAAGAAAAAAAAGTGAAAGAAACTCAAGAGATAACAAAATAAAGGAGATAAACTTTCACTGAAGGAGAGACAGAGAGAGAAGAAGAAGAAGAAGAAGAAGAAGAAGTAGGGAACAGACATGGAAGAGGTTAAGAGAGAAGGAGGGGGGGGGGGGGGGGGAGGGGGTAACAGTTAAGAGAACGGGAAGAACAGCAAGCCAAAAACGATAAGTGTATAGCCTTAGCCGGCGTAACAAGAATACGAAGAAAAGCGATAAAAGAAACAGGAAAAAAGACGAGAGAGAGAGAGAGAGAGAGAGAGAGAGAGAGAGAGAGAGAGAGAGAGCACATTTGCGTACAATAAATATTTCATTTCATAGTGTTTGATAGTCCAGCCGACTGCAACAGGCAGATCATGGCTGCTATCATGTCAAAATTGATTCTACACATGCATTTCAAAACAAAAGGAAGAGAGAGAGAAAAGAAGAAGAGAGAAGAAGAAAAGAAAGGCATTCTAGTTTATTCCGATCCTGCTCAAAACGGCTTAAAACTGAATCACTTTTCCATAAACTATTTTATCCAATGGAAACAACAGCAGCAACAAAGAAAACCTTGGGTCAGCCCTCGCGTGTTCGGAAGTGCATGTTTAGATAAAATTTAATACAAACTGGAAGCTTAAGAAACACAAATTTGCTGGAGGTAACGAATAAAAGAAAACAAAAAACTGTTTAATGCGTTTTTTACGAATTAACCACGTCAGAGAGAGAGAGAGAGAGAGAGAGGTAGAGAGAGAGAGAGAGAGAGAGAGAGAGAGAGAGAGAGAGAGAGAGAGAGAGAGAGAGAGAATCTCTTGAGCAATGTTGTCAGTCATTCAGCTGCTTTTCGTTTAAACCCCGCGCTTAAAATTTCAATACGGTCAACACAGTTGTTGTCTGAAAAAGGTGGTTTTAAGAAACGAAATCTTCGTTTCTATTTATGTAGCACCTTTTTTTTTTCTTTTCTCCAGACATAATAAACAATAACGCCCCGGTGATTGGTACGTACTTTAATCTCAATTCTTGATCCCCATTTGCTGCCCAAAAGACACAGCAATAAACTAGACGGGAGTTGGCTGAGTAGTCCAAAAACAAATCAATACAAATTAAAAAGCAGTGTTAAATGCGCCATACACAGAGCAAGGGAAAAAATAAATATGAAATTTACGAAAGAGATCTGCTGGTTGAATACGGTGTGTGCGTGCGTGCGTGCGTGCGTGCGTGCGTGTGTGTGTGTGTGTGTGTGTGAGAGAGAGAGAGAGAGAGAGAGAGAGTGCGTGTGTGTGTGTGTGTGTGTGTGTGTGTGTGTGTGTGTGGTGTGAGCTCGCCGAAAAAAAATGTAACAGTGAAGGTTCGAAAGGTTTGCAGACTGAAGCTCGCATGCTATAAGGAGAAATACAATGCACGGGGCTAGTCTTCTTTAACCTAAGTAGGAAAAAAAAATTGAAACAGAGAGGAGGTGGGGGAGGGAGGGAGAGAGAGAGAGGGGGGGGGGGAGAATGAGAGAGAAAGAGAGCGAGCGAGCGAGCGAGCGAGAGAGAGAGAGAGAAAGTGAGAGAGAGAGAGAGAGAGAGAGAGAGAGAGAGAGAGAGAGAGAGAGAGAAGTCAGACAGACAGACAGATGGGCAGGCATGCAGGCAGGCACGCAGGCAGACAGACAGACAGACAGAAGAGGGAGGAGAAATGGAGGTTGGAAAGATGCACAGAGGAGAGTGGGAGGGGGTCGGGTGGGTGGGGGAAGGAAGGAGGGAAAAGGAGAAGGGATGGAGAGAGATAGGGAAGAGGGATGAAGGTAGATAAAGACGGGCGAGGGGGGCGGACGCAGGAAAGGACAGAGAAGATGAGGTAATGGAGAGTGGAATGAGATGGAGCGGGGCACAGAGAGAGAGAGAGAGAGAGAGAGAGAGAGAGAGAGAGAGAGAGAGAGAGAGAGCAGATCGTTTTAAATCATAATCTGTTCCACCACGAACATCCAGTGTAATATTGGTATATCACATGAATATGTCATGTGTGCACTGCCTTTGTCAGCCATCGTCTCCATAATGCATTTTCCACGATTCATACTTCGCCCACCCACCCACACACCCACACACCCACACACACACACACGGACGGACGAACGGACAAACAGAAAGTAAAAGATGCAGGAAGATGTGGAAGGCCTTGAACTAAAAAATCACTGCAATACGCAATAGAAAAAGATTATTTTAAAAAGAATAAGAAGAAAAAGAAAGGAAGATAGAAAAGAAAAGAAAAGAAAAGAAAAAAGAAAGAAAAGGATCTTCCCACCCTTACACTCACTATAAAACTTCCTCCCTTTCTGCTTCCAAATATATCCATCCATTTTCCTCGTAACCCCCCCCCCCCCCCCCCCAAATCCACCATCCCACCCATTCCCCCACTCCCATCATCCCCCATTTTTCTTCATGACATCTGCCAATTCCTTGCAGGTCACTTGTCAACCAAGAAAAGGAAGAGAAAAAAAAAGGTAAAAAGGAAAACAGCGACCAAAAAAAAAAAAAAAAAGATACAAATAAACAGACAGAACTTTTATTCAAACATAAAAGAAGCCAGGGGTGGGAAAAAAAATCAAATCTGCGCCGCTGTATCGCATTTTTGCCTTTGGTCGTGCTAAAACAACACATGGTGATATGCAGCCAATCCTTTCTCGCTGGTCTCTCACGAGCGCAGCAAAATGAAATAAAATAAAACAAATAATAGCTTTAAAGAAAAAAAAAAAAAAATCCACGATCACCGACGAAAGTAAAGTAAATTATACCTGGTGGTCACGGAAGCTCTTCCGACGTGTCACGTCTTTGGAGCAGTTTGACCTGGGAGCCTGTCGGGCCTAGCTATAGTTCGGCAAGGGCCTAAACTTTTTTCTTTTTCTTTTTTTTTTTTTTTTTTTGTGGTGGGCCCCACACGTCCTTTATATAAACAAGAGACAGCACATTGGGGAAGTAAAAGCGCGACAATTCAATATCAAGACTCTGGGTTTTGCGTCGGTCACTCTCCCCCCCCCCCCCCCCCCCCCCCCCCCCCCCCCCATCCATCCATCCAGCGCCTCTTTAGGCCTCCGTTGTTACTTATAGAAGTCGCCATCAACATTGTTTCGTGGTGAAATAAGCGTGCCTCAAGGTGTGTTTTGCCGTACTGACCTATTTAGGTAAGAGACAGGTTACGTTACTAACTGGTTCGCACGTGATCTGATTTCACGACGCGTTGAGTAGGTTCGGTAAAACACGGTTCTTGCAATTGGTGTCACGAACCATGAACGGATGGAAGACGCGTGACTATGCCTCAACGAAAACTTGATTCAACACCCATCTTGTGCCGAATACGAAAAGGTAAGTGATTGCTGGTTTTTTCGTTTTTTTCCTGAATGGTGTTTCTTTTACCTGAAGAAGCCTAAAACGCGTCGTGTTTTGTCTTGTTATCTGTCTGTCCATATTGTCTTGCGGAATCACAAGCAATTCTTTCTAAAAAAAAAAAAAAAAGAAATATTAGATTAACAACCAAGAACCAGGCAGGCTCTTTTTCAAATTCTTGATTAGTAACAACTTCATTGTGGATCGGTTAGTTCCAAGCCCGCCCCCCCCCCCCCCCCCCTCCCCCCCCCCCCCCCCCCCCACCTGAAGCCGACCGCTGGACGCCATTCCAAGACCTGCAGGAAACGGGCACCACAAAGCGGATGTATCTCCATTACAAAAATAAATAAATAAAAAGAATAATCCCATGCACTAGCCGAGCAATTGGTGGCACAATGAAACTACTTCAACTTTCTCGCAATCTGCTGCGGCGGTATTTTATCATGTGACATGCATTCTTATTGCTCTGCTCAGGTTGCTCCCTTTTGAAATATATTCACCTGAAAAAAAAAAGACCAAAAACAGACCGTGTGACACGGGCCTTAAAATGAATATATTTTGGATCGTACGGTTGAAACGGTCAAATCCGTCCGTAGGTAATGTGGTTGTTATACGAAGCATAACAAATGGATGAGTCAACAACAGACAATGAACGGCTGAGCTAACCATGGACTGCACGAGTGAGTGAGTAATGGGATGTGGTAGCGAGGTTAGTCCAAACTTGGAGATAAACAAATAAACATTACCGCGCGCGCGCGCGCGCGCGTGTGTGTGTGTGTGTGTGTGTGTGTGTGTGTGTGTGTGTGTGTGTGTGTGTGTGTGTGTCGCGCGCGCGCGCTTTCTTATGAAACTAGTACACAAGACATTGTTGCCATATGAAAATTGTGTTAGTTTTGCTATCGCTTCAAGTAAGCATTTTATCTATTTATCTATTTTTTATTTAAATATACCGATTTCTTTCATTTCCTTGATTACTTACTTGATTAACTGATAAGTTAGTTCGTTAGTTTGTTCTTTCGGTCGGTCCGTTCAGTCGGTCGTTAGTTAGTTAGTTCGTTAGTTAGTAATGTGTTGTAATTCCCTTGGTCACTGGGTTATATGCCATTGGTACACTGGGTTTCAAGCTCTTTTTCTTTTTGACAAACAATTGCACGAGCCTTGAAAGAATCGATGTGTCAGTCACACACACGCATAGAAACGCCCCACAAAAGCGCCCCACAAAAGCGTATTTTTATGGTGTTTCAGCTGAGTTCAAACACTTGTAATTTCCCTGTGTGTTTAACACACTCTTATATTTTTAGCTTATAGTATTCATATGACGGTGTCCATTCTGGATGAACATTTTGATAGTTTTTTTTTTTCTCCATATAAGTCTCTCTCTCATTCTTTGTTTGTACTGTCCTAAATGTTAAATGTGATTTTTTTTTTTTTTTTTTTTTTTTGGCCTGAAGAAGACCCAAGAGGT
>JADBJO010000251.1:390000-392500 GCA_016801955.1 Conus betulinus | reverse complement strand
CTTTTAAAACAACCAATTCAAGGAGCATGGTGTCCTCCTCAGTATAAAGAAAGAAACACACAGAAAAAAAAGACAGGGAGGACGGGTGTCGATGAGTGGGGGGAAGAGCCGGGCAGGAGGGGGGGGGGGGGGGGGGGAGTAGAAAAAAAAATGTAAAAGAGAAAGATAAACTTAGGTAGCCTTTTTCTTTTTAAATGCTAAAGAAGAACGGTCTTTTTCACTGGTTGAGATCAGAGCACAATCAACTTAATTTCCCCCCCCCCCCCCCCCCCCCTCTCTCTCTCGCACGCACACACGCACACGCACACACACACACACTTTTCAAATGAACAGAAACCTGAATTTTACTCGGATACTCGCTCCAATCGTTAATGCAGGTAGTTGTCAGAAGAAAAAGAAAATATATGTGTGTGTGTGTGTGTGTGTGTGTGTGTGTGTGTGTGTGTGTGTGTGTGTGTGTGTGTGTGCGTGCGCGTGTGCGCGTGTGGGGGGCGCCAGCGCGCGCGTTCACATGCTTGTGCTAGAGAAAGTGTGTAGTGATTTGTAACATGAATGAATCAAAGGAACAATTCTCAAACTGCTTGACTGTCTCCCAAATGTAGAATCTTGTGTTGTCAGTTTCTACCGGATATCAGAAATACGTTCAGTTTAATCTGTCAAACTAACTCTTCGAAGAAATGTCTGCTGGATTTATCTCGGTTCATAGAATTGAGCCAGGTAACTAAATTACATGTAAACAAAATGCTGTCTCGCCCCTCTCTCTTTATCTCTGTGTGTGTGTGTGTGTGTGTGTGTGTGTGTGTGTGTGTGTGAAACTACTGCAACTACTTTTACGGTTTATTTCATTTTCTTTGATTTTTACCATTTACTCGCTATTATCCCCCATACCCCTCTATCAAAAAGAGATCAAAGGAAACGAACATCATTCGTTTCGCTTTACAAGTTCGACAACTTTGCCTTGACGCTGCGCCATTATTTTGCATCTTTGGTAAACGATATGGATATTCGTTGACTTATTTCTTTTTATGTGTGTGTGTGTGTGTGTGTGTGTGTGTGTGTGTGTGTGTGTGTTTTCAATTTTTTTTTTGTATAAACAGAATTCTGTCGGAGTATGAGTGATGGCCACACAGATTAGCAGGCTATGGGCAAGACCTTCACAAATCCATCCTGATTTTAACATTGTACTCGGTCGAGGCTTCTCGTTGACCCTAGTTCATATCTTTTATATCCTGTTACTGCCTCCACCGTTAGATTTTTTTCGTTTGTCTATTAGCAAGATTTAAAACAAACAAACCACGCAATTTTTAACCAAACTAACCCAAAAAATGTATTTAAAAAAAAAAAAAAGGGGGGGGGGGGGGGGGGAGGTAGAGAGACGGGGTGGGGTAAATCACGGACGAACTCACTGAATTTTGTCGCGGACTTCGATCAAAGGTGGGTTCACCGCTGTCCAGCAATATTACGAACAAGCAACATGTACTCAACCAGTTTTGACGTTTGGCAGAAAGCTGGAATGTGGTCCAAGAACGAATCCACTGAATTACTGTGCGGATCCGGAACAAAATCCGGATCATGGATCAGTTCGACATCGGAAGAGGTCTGCGCTCTTCTAAGCGCCGTTCTTTTTATTTCTTTTTTTCCCCCTTCCGTCCAGTAATGGAGGTTGTGCTGATAGTTGTGTTGGTTTTGGTATTGTTGATCTTAGAAAAATATCAACATAAAGCGTAAATTATTACTTTATGTCTCTCTATCACACAGAGATACAACCACGGCCATCAAAGAGCCTGGATAATCATCGAGTTAAAACTAACCAGACCCTCCCGAGCTTTGCTGCACTTTATCGCAGCGATTCTGGCCTAGCGCTTCAACAACTGTCTGTTTTTTTTTCTCTTCATTGAAGCAGTTCATTTGTGACAGTTGGAATAGATTGGTAAACACGCTCATGAGCGAGTTCAGTGAAGATTTGTGACGTTAAATGAATAGGTGTAGAGTTAATTTGTGACATCTTTCTTTAATAAGTTCGAGTTCGTTCGTCACATCGCCTTGAACATGTGCAAAATTGATTACCGACATCTTCTCGGACAAGTGTAAAGTCAATTTGTGACATCTTTTCGAATAACTGTACGGTTAAGTGTTGAATCTTGTGGGACAAAATTAAATCTGATTTGTGACATCCTTTTGAACAGTCTAAAGCCGATTCGTCAATTCTCGTCGAACAAGCTAAGGGTTAATATGTGACATACTGATAAAGCGTAGTATTAAGCTTTAGCACCGTTTCAAACAAGTTCAGAATTCATTTGTGACATCTTCGTGGACAAATTTACGGTTGATTTGTTAAATCTTCTCGAACACACAAGTTGCGAGTTTATTTGTTTTCGAACAAATTTTCCAAATTATTTGTGAAATTTCATTATACAAGCTTAGGTTTTGTCTTCTTGAACAAGGTTCGAGTTGGAACTTGTGAAGTCTTCTTGCACAATGCTTAGTGTAAACATCTCAA
>JADBJO010000251.1:372500-385000 GCA_016801955.1 Conus betulinus | reverse complement strand
AGACCAGTCTTGTCATGTCTTATTGGAGCATCAATCCCACAGCGGCTGAGGGGCTTGTGAAACAAAAACCAGAACTGTGCAGTCTTTGAGTAACTGGAGTCACGCACTCTTCTTTCTTTACAGCCAATCAAAAGAAGTTCTTTCCTTTAAGGCAGTGGTCATGACCAGGACAAAAACACATGTTTGATCCACACAAAGCAGCTACGCGAACACTCATGATCGAACTCGTCACCCAGTATCTTTTCTGACAATTTGTCATTTATGCAGCTACGGTTTCTCTCTCTCTCTCTCTCTCTCTCTCTCTCTCTCTCTCTCTCTCTCTCTCTTAAAAACTATATGGAATGTCCTGTCAGTATTCAATGGAATTATGATGAATGCACACCTTCGCTTTGTCGAATTTCTTTTCTATTTTTCGTTCTTTTAGCATTTTTGTGCTTATGTTTTAATCGAATTTACTTGTGATTTCAACGCCTGCACGCCAAAAGCACAAGGACAGCTTTTGGCTGAAATATAAGTTTCTTTTAAAACTATGTTGTTGAATTTGTGCCATCATATACACAAACACACGACGCCGATTCGAACCACCTCCACCCCCACCCCCCGCAACAACAACAACAAAATTTCCTTACGATAAAGATAAAACAATTAAAAAAAATAAAGATTAGGCTAGTGGTATAAAACATTATAACAAGCATAAATTTCCATGTGTTCTGAGTACAACAACAGCAACAAAAAAAAAAAAAAACAAACTACAAAAACAGAGATACTGTGACAGCGGGGGTAAAACAAAACGGTACACACCAATGTATCAAGAACGGCTTGAGAAGCGGGAGGGAAGAGGAACGGTAGTGGGTAGGGGGTGAACAACCAAATAAAAATTTCTAGTTGTACATCAGACAAAAATTTTAAAACAATGTAACGAAAAACTGAATAAAATTTCAACCAAAAAAAGAAAAAGAAAAAAAAAAAAAAAACAGCCACACTGGTGTTCTTGCAAGTTTTTTTCTTAGCAAACACCACAGCTGAATAAAATAGACATCAAAAGCCAATGCCACATTACGTACACTATCCGCCTTTGTTTTTATCCATTACGGTACCAATTGAAACCAATGAAATACAATCTATCTAGCGTTAAATGAGTGTTTATTTCCCTGGTGCGCATAACATAACTGATTTGGCCCATTGCATGTACAGTAATAAACAGTTTATATGTATAAAAGAAATCTTTAAGTGGTACGTCAAGAACAAAAGAACAATCTTTTATGTACAATGTCATTCAACAGAAAATGATTACTGAATACACAACACACAATTTTAGCAACAAAGCTGGCGAGTTGGGCTGACTTTCGGTGCCCGAAAATAGTTCAGTGCCGATTTATCCATCATAATATTTTTCTGATCTTCACTATCTATCTTTTAATGGTAGAAAAGAACGACTGTTTTGTGTCTTACTAGAAAGTTCTGTCTTCATTTTTTCTTCACAAGGCGACTGGTAATCATTTGGCATATTAAGTATCAAGAGTTCATACGTCTACTGTTACTAAACAGACGTGAGCATATATACACAGTGTAGCATAGCTTACTGCAAAAATCTGACTACATATAGCTCCTATAACATAAACAAGACCTTTGGAGGGAGCAGGGTATACGGGGTTAAGGGGGGGGGGGGGGGGGGGGGGGGGGGGGCACAGAAACACCGACATACAGAACGGCGGAAAAAGACGCAATGAATCATCTCTTTTTCTGTAAAGATGTCTAATCGACAATGAACTTATTCCAGTGAAGAGATCACTTTCCGAAAAGGAGGCTGAGGGAATGTTCTCTAGCTAGCGCAGAGTCTATAAGGCTCAGCTGGGTGCGGAATACATTCTTCTGCTGGTTTTATCTACCAAAAACCTGGTTGCCAGACGAAAGTAAAAACAAAACAAAAAACTCAACACAAAACAGGACCGACAACCACCACCTTTGCCATTCAATAAGACATAAAATGCTGTACGGTTGTGCGCAGCTACAAGCGTTGTAAACCTTACAGTCTTTGAACAAATAGTCATGCTTTAGACACGTACTGGATGATCCTTCTCTCCCCCCCCCCCCCCCCCCCCCCAGTCCCTGTCCTGCATCAAACATGTACGGGCTCAACTGATCAAACTCCCCCCCCCCCCCCCCCCCCCCCCCCCCCCCCCCCCCCCTTTCTGTCTTATTTAAAACAAACAGTATGTACATATATTCGCGCAAATCAAACTATTTCAACAACAGCAAAGTACTGAAACTTGGAATATTTCTAGAACCACCATAAAATAGTGATGTCAATAACCATCATGAATGCTTAGATGCACAGCAAAGTCACCAAAAGGAAGGGAGGAAAGGGGGGAAAAAAATTAGCGTATAAATATATCATTTTGAACCATTCAGACAAATCCTTTGTGGTCGAGAAACGTCGCATGCATGCATAAACATTTATATCCTTTAAGTCCGTATATCGATACTATGTTTATAAATAAAACGGTGTGTCATCCATTCTGGATAATGATATATAAACAGTGTTTTGATCCGTCTGGTCTGCAGCATTAAGAAACATACGTACGCAAGCGCGCGTACGCACACACACACACACACACACACACACACACACACACACACACACTTTCAATATAAACAGATATTTGGCTTACTGACAATTTACATCATGTGTTAGGATTGATGAACTGGCGCAAGGAGACGCATGGGAGAGGGGTGAAGAAGGAAGAGAGAGGACATAAGAGGAGGCGGGCGGGCAGAGATTCATGGCATAGAAAAGGACGAGAAATATGTGAAATAGTGAACGAAATCGATTTGCAACAAAAAAATGTAGAATGAAAAAGAAAACACAGAAACTGCTTCTAAATGAATTCTGGCTGACACTTCCACAGATTTACACACACACACAGACACACACACACAGACGAACGACCAAAACGAACAAACGCCCACTGATCTGGAAATTCCTTTGAAAAAGACAGCCAACAACTTTATATCACCATCGCAATGATGAAATCACTGTTAGTTATCAATATTCTCATATCAATAATAGTTATTCGTTTATACTTCCAAAAGGTACATACAGAGGAAGGAAACGGAGAGCAAAACTCCTTCCCTCTCCTCTCCTCTCCCCTCCCATCCCCCGCCCCGGACTTCCTGGCATCACTCGTTATGGATTACATATTTTGCACCCTATATATCAGTTAATCAATCGAGTTAAGAATTGCTGATGAACTGACCGAGGCACAACAACAGATAAGGAATGGTGGGTCCCTCCTGGAAACTGACTTTGAAAACGGAAGCATCTTTCAGATCCAAGGACTGCGCATGCGTCTTTTTCTAATTATGTTACAATAAAAAGGGGCAAACACCGCGAAAAACTAACAAACAGCCAAATAAATCTCTACTAAACGAATCCATAACTCAAGTCATTTAAATAAACAGGTAAAGACACCACACTGCTGCAGCTAATCCTCAAAGAAAAGAAAAATAATGGTAACAAACACGATGACACCCACGAACATTTACAGAATCTTGATATCACAAACGTGGGGATTTGAGGAGGTTGGGGTGGGGTGGGGGGGAGGGGTGGGGGTGGGGGGGGGGGGTGGGGGGGGGGGGGGGGTGAGGGACCAGGGAAGGAAAGGGAGGGGAACGGGTAAGAATAGGAATCGAAGGGGAAGAAAAAAAAAATGTCCGGACAACTCAACGCAATGTAAACGGGCAATTCTCGCAGTGGTTGCAGACACACACGCAAAAAGCATTCAACTTTATTCATGGCTTTGTGGTCCATTTTATGTCAGCTATAGTTATAGTTTCCAAGAATGAACAAACACACACACACACACACACACACACACACACACACACACACACACACACACACACATACAAAAAAAATTATATACGAGAAACTATGTGGCACCTCGAATGTCCCTGTATGCGCTAACCCGTCTTGGAATGAACAACATACGCACTCCTCGATCACCGCTACCCCCTACCCTCCCCTCGTCAACCATCCTCCAACCCACAAATGACGCACGCAAGGTCGGGCGCCCGTTGACATTCCTATGTCCAGAAAAAAAAGTACATTAATCATACATTACCGAATACTTCGTCTCGAATCTGAAATGAAAACTGTGATCAAGTGCCGTTTCAAATGAATTATTGTATATTGAAAGTAAATAAGAATGGAATGGAAGGTATGCGAAGAGGTGAGGGACGTAAAAATACCTTATGTAATCAAATGTTCACAAGGAACCCAAGTTCCCGAATGGTAGAAAATCTTGCTCGTGCAGATCCTGCCCGCACCTGTCAATACCTGTGTCTATGTATCTCTTTTGTAACCCTGAGCTGGGTATATGTCCTTCAGCCTCTTTGTCAGATTTGCCAGACGAACCTCCTTGAAATGTAAGTCAGTTGCAGTTATATACTTTATCTCGTCAATATCCATTACACATTAGACTACTTCCGGGTTTGTCACGCGGACAGACTGACAGACAAATAAACAGGGCAAAAAAAAAAAAAAAAAAAGACCTGCTCTGAAATGCTTCGGCTACGCGCAGGACCAGGAGTGGAGGCGGATTAAGGGGCGTTGAACACACACACACACACACACGCACGCACGCACGCACGCACACACACACACACACACACACACACACACACACACACACACACTATAGCATAGCCCAACACAGCAGATACATGCACGCACGCACAAAAAGCTATGTTTGTGATCATGAGTGTAGTATCGTCAGCATCCAATAATTCCCCTGAAGCTCATCAAAACAAAAACAAAGAAGAAAGAGGCCAAGTAAGGGGGGGGGGGGGGGGGGGGGGGGGGGGGAGGGGAGGAGGGGGTGGCGGCGAGAGGAAAGGGGGGGGGGGAGGGGGGGGGGCAGGAGGAGAGGGGAAGGGGATAAAGAAGAGCTGCAGTCGCGAGTCATCTTTTTTTTCAGGAAAATAAAAGATAAACAACCGGAAAACAAAAAACGCATGGTGTTTATAGGCAATTAATCATCATGTCCAGGATCACCTTTCTGAAGTGACGTATTGCAAATACTGCGAACTATGTCATCATCATCATCTTTACCACCAATATTTATTCATACAGTTTGATTCACGGTTTGTTCCTGCATGAAGCCTGGATAAACCAATCAGACGATAAAAAAAAGACAAAAACAAAAGAAAAAGATAGAAAGGGAAAAAATCACAATAATGGAATTACAAGAAACGACGCACATTTTGAAGGTGAAAATGTTCACCGGGATTCACGCTCAGCGCACAGCTCGACTCGGAGCCTGACAATTTCTAATGAGCAGACTGGGAGGCAGTGACACTATCGACATATGAACTATTGTCCGCTCATAAGAAGTAATCAGGTTCCAAATCCGCTAAGGCTCAATGTGTGAATCCCGTGTCTTCAGCTATACGGGTTTTTTTTTTTTCCTCCATCGTTCCACCGTTAATAGACAAATGTAATGTTTATGCTGTGCGCAGTTTCAATCAATACAGTTTGGCTGGATTTCATAATATGTACAAAACGATTTCCCCACTTCCGTACCCCTCCGCCTCCCCAACTCCATCACCTCCAACATAAAGGACATGGTTATTGACAACTTTTCACCAGAACCATACTCTTTGTCTTTTTGTGCTTTGATTTTCTTTGCGTGGTTAGTTGGTTGACAGTTTGGAGTGTTGTTGTTGTTGTTGCTGTTGTTGTTGTAACTGTTGTGACAAAGTTGTGTTCACTGGCAGTAATTTTATTGAGCAAAATTTTCAGAGGAAGAAAAAAGCAGCTGTCCATCCAACGCCCGAAGTGCGAGCGAAAACAAAAAGAAAAATGTATAAAAAAAAAAAAAAAAACTGCAGATCAGCTCTTCATTTGGTTGTACACCTGAAAACTAAAGCCTGTTACACGCGAGACCTTGCAGTGTCCGGGGGCAGGGGAGTGGGGGTGTGGGGTGTTCGCATGGTGGGGGGGGGGGGGGGGGGGGGGGGGTCAGCGGAGTGCACTTAGCAAGTCACTTTAAAGTGCACCGCGATGGAGACTAACCTTACAAAACGATGCATTCCCTAGGTGAGGGCGGCGGCGGAGGGGTGTGGAAACTGGGGCGAGGGTAGGCGGTACGCTCCGAATACCAGTCGCAGACAGGTCGTGGGTTACCAACACGTTAAAATAACAAAGCACACCATCTTTCCTCCCACCTCATCCTAATAACTGTTTGATCCGTCTACTCCTCCTCCAATCCCCATCATCGCCCTCCACCAATCTGATAAAAAGAAAAACAGTTTCTCCTTGTCAGGTGGTATTTTGGCTCGGTGATACAGCACCGATCTGGCAGTAGTAAGCGGTTGCCCGTTCGAAACCCGCTGGTGTCCTAGTACTTATCTAAAACGAAAAGCAGTTTTCTCTCCCCATCTCACTGAGTTGTCGTTCTGGTGGCTAAAGTGTGGCATTAGATAAGTCATACACAGGTGCGACTGTGGATTGGTTTCGAACAATGAAATCTAAATCCGACGGTTCGAATCCTGGCAAGCACCTGGTGGGATGGAGCAGGATCCCCCCCCCCCCCCCCCCCCCCTTTTCCTGAGGTCAATCGTGTGATATTCCTGTTTCAGTGTGACTGAATCCCAGCTGATTTGAATCCGTGCACAATATCAGGTACGCATGCTAAAGATCCAGTCTCGATGTCAACACTGTGAGGACTACGAGAACACACACACACACACACACACACACACACACAAGCACGCACTAGCATGCACCTGAGAGGAGAGGAGCACCGCTAACCCTTCGCCTTTGCCTTGCTCACTGAAATGCCGTGGCCGGCAAAACGCCTTAAAAAAAAAAAAAAAAAAAAAAAAGAAAAAGGCAGCAAATCGTTGTTGATCGGTCTGTCGCAGCGTCCGTTTATGGGCCTGTCTGTCAAGGGATTGACGCATTCCGGAAAACCTTGTTGGTGGGACAAACGGGACCGCCTTTTCTGATCTTTAATGCAAGAGAACGTCGCTCATGCACGCGTGTATACACCCCTTCAAATCCAGGAAGGATTTTTTTTAACAGCTTCACACACAATAAAAACGTGAACACGTTTGGGGAGTGCAGTGCAGATCTCTTTAAGACAGGAATAAGGGTCATCGTACGCAATTCCGTCTCAGTCGGATACAGACTGAAACTAGAGCACGCCGCTCATTTTGCGCATGCCTATACCCCCTCCCACCTCTTTGCGAGTATTCCGGAGTTTACTGGATTCTTTTTTTGTCTTCTAAGCAAGATTTAAGGGTGCATGTATGTGCATGTGTGAATCTGCTTGCACGCGCATGTGTGTGTGTGCGCGCGCGTGCATGTGTGTGCGTACGCGTTGTTGTTGTTGTTAGGGAAGGTGGAAACTGAAAACAAAAATCCAGTAAAAATACCAGCCATCTTCACATCGATTATTCGCGCAGTTCAATATATAATCGATTTGTTCGTTTGTCCCACTGCCACAAACATTTCCGAACGCTGTCTGTTATGAGCTTATACTGATGCCCACCACCTCCGAACATCTGCCTCCAGAGATTTTAGGCATATGAACAAATTATTTACTGTATTCCTCATAGTCAGAACTCTTTCACTTTCGTAAAGTGTTATGTGTAAAGATTACATATTTGCTTGTGATAAGCATTTATGTCATCGCAGTATGGCGTTTTGTTGTCTACATATGTGTGTGTGTGTGTGTGTGTGTGTGTGTGTGTGTGTGTGTGTGTGTGAGAGAGAGAGAGAGAGAGAGAGAGAGAGAGAGAGAGAGAGAGAGAGATGAGCAAATGCTACACCTCAGTTACAAACACAAAGCATTTTTTGTTTGTTTCAAATAAGCCACAGATTCGAATCAAGCCTCCCCAAAAATGATATAGAAATAAGCGAACAAAAACAAGCAAATGATAAAATGTTTAAACGCATACACAAAAACAGTTCTTTTCTTAAAAAGAAAAATATATATATAGATATCACTGTGGGATCCATATAATAGCGCAGTATTTATTTACCTTTGTGTGTGTTTATATACGTATATGTATACCATAACAACAAGTACAATTCGGGGACAAAAATGATTATAATAATAATAACCACCAGCGTTGTGTGAAAATGTCCTTCCATGTCGAGACAAAAAAGAAAATCTATCCAATAGTCATAAACAAGCAAGCACAGATTGTAATAATATTCATCATTGATTGTGAACGACAACAGTCCAGTGGAAAAAAGAAAACAGCCCCAAAAAGGGCCCTGCGAGGTCCGCCCTCGGGCCGGGATCCATGTGGAGCCGATCACAGACACACAAGCTGATGGTAACGCAAACGGGCGTATTCGCTGTCTGCTGTGCAAGGTCTTCGTGCACTGTGTCCGCTATCGGCGCCACATGAGTACGGGCCCTGGGCTCTGATGAAACTGTGAAACTGGAACCAGTAAACATGGGTCGCGGTTTAATACTAAGAGGCGTAGCACGGAGGTCAGTGTGCCCTGACAGGGAGCCAAAAGCCCACACAGTTCTCGAAACCCACAATAAAAACAACAACAACAACCGCAGCAACAACAACAAACTGGTGTTCATGGCGTACCTTTGGGGGAGTGGGGGGGGGGTCTTGTAAATCTTTTGTGACACGGGGCAGCGAACACCCCTATCACCCTTACGAACAAAAACTTTACGAATGAAACTTGCTTTTAAAGTGATGTATAGGTGAAGAAGAAAGAGAAGAGGACGAGGTGATTAGAGAAACAAGATGCGTAATGACAAGTAAAAGAAAGAGAAGACGGACCAGGGGAAAGATCATGGCAAAAAATCAAGAAGTAAAGAATAAAGAATAAAACAAAAAAAAAACAAAAGGAAGAAGAAAAGAAACGACATTATACTGAGACAGAGATATCTTTTAAAACAATCATCCTGGTGAGTAGAACTTTCTGCTGAAAGACGGAAAGATCATTTGATTTGTCACCCAATATGCTTCGAAAAAATCACCGTGGTCAGTAGAACATTCAACTAGAAGAGGACACAATTATCCTGGTGAGTAGAATTTTCCATCAAAATGAGAAATGATCATTCAATTTGTCTCTCCTCCGTTTCAAACTGTCGTTTTGGTGAGCAAAGAGGCAATAGTCTCAATTAATCTAGTAAGCAGGGACTACCGATTTCTCCCCTTCTTTTCCCTCTCATCTCCCAAGTTCTTCCCTGACACCCCATCCCTCCCTCCCACCCTCCCCCCCCCCCTTTCTCCCCTCAAAAAGGGGAAGGAAGTTCAGGGAACTGGGGCGGAGACAGGGCCGGGGTATGACGGGGGAGGCGGTATGACGGGAGACAATGGGATGGAGGAAGAAGAGAGGAATGCAAAGTTGAGCGCAATAGCTGGAAAGGGGGCGTAGGGTGAGTAGAACAGACACCTATAAAGCAGCTAATTCACAAAAATTCAAGTCATTTTTTTTTTCAGAAACAGGAAAAAAAGCTAACGAAAACAGTTTGTCCAAGTTCAGTACCTTCTCACACTTTTGGACGCCGGTCCACAATTCTTCCGAGCGATACGTATGTTGTTCTATAATCAAAGCATTGTTCTATAATAATAATAAATGAAAAAAAACAGTCATGAAACGAACCACACATATATGTACAAATCTGATCCAGCAAGTCATCATTTAAAAAAATAAAGAGATAAAAATCAAGCAACAAAGATGTTGTGGTCCACCTCTTGGATTCCATGACCCCGGCCATAATCCCTAATAAGTCGTTAGGATTTTCCAGGAGCTTGGCTGTTGTCCGCATCTCAAGTTTTGCACCATTGTGTTGCCACGATTCTCTCACTTTAGGAGAGAATCACAGTCTGAAAGCGTCTATGTACAAACGCGCGCATACACACAAACACACGCGCACACACACACACGCATTGGTGAATCACTTAGCCTTGAGAATCATGTCTTTTTTGTTGTTGCACAAAACAGTCAGTGTGAGAGTCGCTGAGATGGTGGGGGTGTTAGTTTATAACACACACACACACACACACACACACACACACGCATATATATATATATATATATATATATATATATATATATATATACATGTGGCGGGTATGTGTGAAAATACCACGAGGACGTACTAGACTTATTTTAGGACAAGAAAAAAAAAAGGCAAATGTGACAGAAACTCTAAATTCGACCAATGGCTCCGGAATGAAGAAAAAAAATCATGTCATTGTCGAATAATGATGATAATGACGAGAACACAAAAAAAATAATAAACGCCATTAGTTCTCATGACCATATCCAAACCCCGAACACTCACAAAGATCTCGATTCCAAATGAAAAATACGTGAGAGAGAGAGAGAGAGAGGAGAGAGAGAGAGAGAGAGGAGAGAGGAGAGAGAGGAGAGAGAGAGAGAGAGAGAGAGAGAAGAGGAGAGCATCAAAGAAGTTTCAACATGAAGAGATAATATCTTGGCTTGGCTCTGTCTGGGCATGGGCCCTGGCAATACAACAAACAGATGAGACGAGAGGGAAAGATAACTGGGCAGTAGAGGATGACGGAGAAAGGGGAAAGGGGGGATGGGGGGTTCAAAATGTTTGTCAAGTCTCTGAGATGGGTGCAGACGAGCAAGACGTCGCTGTCCAGCCAAATCCTTTTGGCGTTCTCATCACAAGTCACGAACGAACACACATGGGCGAGGACGATAAAGGGGATGGGCAAATGACGTGGAGTCAACTCTCTTGAGGTGGGCTGACTGACAGTTCATAGAGACACGCTTAGGTTCAGTCCACTTCCTTTAATCAAGCGTTCTCGTGGTGGCGAGGGGTGGGGCGGGGTCCGATCGACCGACTGTATGCTTCCGTGCAGACCTATTCCAGTCTCAGCCTATGGATCCACATATGCCCCCAATGTCTGTATTACGTCGATTGTGGACAAGAGGTGAAATCAACGTGAAGCGTAGAGCATGACTTAAACTAAAAAGGGATACTCCCCACCCCCCCCCCCCTATTCAGTCTGAGACCTATGGATCCCGCTAGCCCAGCAGTCGGGATACAAGTAGATCCCATGCACCCCCCCTTGGAACAATTCCCGTGTCCAGCAAGTTCCTTGAGGTCGACCAAAGCGCGACCCCCTCAAGTCACCAAAACCCATGGGCGAGGACGAAAACCTGATGCGCTGCCCCCCCGCCCCCCCCTACCCCTGAACCTCGCTGATGACCTTCATAGCCACACCTCCCCCCCCCCCCCCCCCCCCCAAAAGGCACACCGCCCCGGGGCGGGGTCCCCCCCCCCCCCCGCGCGACCGGACGTATGCTACCCCCCCCCCCCCCCCCCCACCCCCCCCCCCCCCCCCCCTGTCTTTCATTATTCTTGAAACCAACTCCAGCTGAAACTTGAAAAATCCAGCTGAACCGAGCAGCCTGCAATACCAGGTAGATCCCAGTGGCACACCCCTATCCAAAGTCACTGATGACCCAAACGTCCTGCGCGAGGCCCGAGTGTCTCTCTCTCTTCCCCAAGCAGTTCGTTGAGTCACCAAAGCGTCGAGTTTCTCAAGTCACCAAAGCGTTCGGGCGAGTTAGATCAAACCTGAACGCGTCTGCTGATCCTCCACTTCCCTTCCCCTCAAAATCCATCGAGTTCCGCCTTCACCTCCACACCTTCCCCCCCCCCCCCACCACACATCATCATCATCACCACACACCGCCCCGTGCAGCGACCTCAAAGTGGACATGGGCGGGTATGGGTGCGGGTAGCAGAGACTGGAGAGGGAGGAGGAGAGGGTGGGCGGAGAGGAGCTGCTGGGAAGGCGCTCGGAGCGGCTGGCGCTAGGCGGGAAAGCCACGCCACTGTCGTGGTACAGCACGGGGACTCGAACCATGCGGTGAGGGGAGCGCTGGGCCGACATGTTGGCCGCTTCCATCTCGGCCGCCAGCTGCCGCTTCCACTTGTTGCGGCGGTTCTGGAACCAGATCTTGACCTGCAGAAGTTGGAAGGAAGCACAAAGGAATAGAGTCAGTGGGGGAAAAGGTCGAGCAATCACACAAGGTAGCAACTTTATTCGAGTGAAAACAACTGGAGAGTTGAAAACCTTAAAGTTGACAAAGTCCAAAAGCCGAATGGTCGGAAGGGCTGTGAGCTATTTTATGTTTATGAAAGGGGGGTGAGTGACCTTCTCCTTCTGCCGCGTTAACTTTCTCTGAACTATAATATCGATTACCCATCTACTGCTGGGTAAAACATAGAGGGTTTTTCATGCCGTAAACATCCGACCCCATTCAACGACAAATATATTCCGCTCTAACGATTTACACGTTGTAAAAAATGAAGTGAAGAAAGAAGAAGTTACGTGTGAAAATAAGAATTCGCTCTGGGCATATCATACCCACATCCCTTCTCTCCATCTTATCTGTTTGCTTTTTTCTATGTTTTTTTTTTCCTCTCATTGTTCTTCTCCTGCTTGTCCTTCAAACCCTACAACTTCAT